>MU195142.1:0-10036 GCA_016904865.1 Pissodes strobi | reverse complement strand
TATGCATACAGTACATATAGGCTTTGTGGGTTCATTTGCAAAAAGTAGGTCAGGATTTTTGTATATCCTAACATTGGTTGACGCTTTTACTAAATATATAATAGCCAAGCCCTCGCGTACTTTGTGGAGTGTATTAGGAATTCAAAGGAAATAGTTGCAGGATTTTTGGGTTGCCCTAAGACGAATTGTGTCCGATAATGGCTTAGCGTTTACGAGTCGGTATTTCAAACAGTTCGTTGATTCTAAACAGAGTAAAACAGCTACGGCAACTCATCGCGCTAATGGCAAGGTCGAAAGATTTCATCGAACACTGTTAGATGCTCTTCAAACAATGACGGATGACAGTAATTATTAGAAAGTTATTATTTTTCTCTATTCTTTAATTATTGTTGTTTGTGCTTATTTTTCTGTTTGGTTTGATCTTTATTTTGGTAAGTAAATCGAACAGGACGACTATAAAGGTAACCTGTGATTAGAGAAAGAAAGGAGCATATATTAGAGTATAGAGCCGGGAAGGATGACTTTAAAGGTTGTCTATGAGTACATGAGACGGAAATAAGAAAGTTAAGAGACCGTGGAAGATGTATCCCTACTAAATGAAGTTAGCTGCAGGTGAATGGTATTTTGCATACGGGACTAGAATCATAAAAGAAACAACTACCTCGATGGTCGCTATGCCTACCACTATGAAGTTAGTTAGTTCAAATACCGCATTTAAGCGAATATTCCTAAGTTCGCCAATGGCCTAATGGTTAATATCGTTGGACTATGATGTTAGGGTTATAGGATCGATTCCTGAGTGGCTCTACAGACTTTTATTAATATTTAGGTATTATTCCAAGGATGGTGGACAGGGCTATCATTGTGTACAACAATTAAACAAATATTCACAAGTTCGCTAATGGCCTAGTGGTTAATATAGTTGGACTATGATTTTAGGGTTATAGGTTCGGTTCCTGGGCGGCTCTAGATACTTTTATTAATAAAAAAAAAAATTAATAGTGATATTTGGATAGCCGTGGTGATGATGTCTGAGATTCCAAATGTTAGGAGAGTGTTAATGATAGGTTAGTTCGATGATTCTATACTGTAAAAATAATATGGCCCAAGTGGCCTAAATCTTAACGGCGACGCCATGGTTTTATGGTTGATGCGGTCATCTCGTGCCTGGCAAGAAAAATACCACATTGGACCTGCGATTTTCTTATGGAGATTTACATGTAAAATGGCCGAAATTGCCGCTCAACTGTCATAGGGTATCTACTGATTAAGCCTAGACATTTTTCATAATTATTGATACCAACTTGAATATCAACCCAATATAACCCCAGAAGAGATTAATAACAATAACAATTGTTATCGCCACGTATTGTGTTGTCAACCATGGCATACTTTGTGAAATGAACGTTTTTCAGCCATTGTTAAGATGTGCAATGGAATACTCAAAGATGAAAAATGATTAATCTTTTCTAGTGTGGAGTCAAAACAGTCTTAGCTTTACAGGGTAAAAAAATATACAAAATTTAATTCATCATTAAATTAAATATGTAGCAAGCGCCCTCTAGGACCTAGGTTCAAACTAATACCGAATTCGGATTTCTCACCTTCGAAAACGCTAGTACACTAGTTTTGAATTTGATATCTTTCTCCGTTTTAAAATTATTGCAATTTTTCGAAAAATAAGTTTCACTTTCAACACCCTGTATCTTTTTAACGGCTAACGTTTGCCACCACATTTATTGAACAAATCTTATTTTAATCTCTAGTATCACCTGTTGCTCTATGACGGATAAGTAATGGGACACCCTGTATAAGAGGGGTGATCCTGCTCTGCCTGAGAACTATAGACCAATAAGTAGCTTATCATCCTTTTCTAAGATCTTGAAAAGGCAAAGTGTGCATGTCTGCTGAGTTTCTTTTCCTCACAAAAACTTATAAATATAAGTCAACACGGATTCTTACCAGGGAAATCAATTAATACTGCAGATTATGACTTTGTAAGTAGGATCGTGGACTGCTTTGAGGGCCATCAGGTGGCTTGACAAATTAATACATTATGGGGTTAGGGGTGCTCCATTGGATTGGATACGGTCTTACTTGGGGATAGACCGAGAGCCCGCGTAAAAAATAAATACACCTCTTCATAAGGTACAAAATATTAACTGTATTTATAAGATTCTGCAATATTAATGATGTATATAGACGCCCGTCTGCCATCCCTAACTGGACGCTTTATTGGGGCGGCGTTGTTTGAAAATGGCGAAAAAACATTGTAATTTGTATTAAACTAGAGGTATTTTAGTATGAACTCTATAAATATTTTTAGTTCTGCGACAGACGGACACCCAACGTCCGCAGACGCTTTTCAAAACATTCGTTGTATTTCGCTTCGAAGCGCAAATCACCACACGTTAGAACGAGATCCCTGCTATGGGTAACTGTAATCTTGAAAAACATATAGTGTGTTCTGATTGACATAACGGAAGAAACTAAACTTTTATCTATAAGCGATATCAACCGCAAGAAATAAACAAATATCACTACTCAGAAAATATTTAGCTTAACACAGTAATATTAAAAATATATTAACACAGTTTTCGCTGTTTAGGAAACTATTGTCACGTAAGAAAAAATTGGAACTTAGGTTACGTAAATTTTATCAGAGCCGTTACGATTCTTCATCACTAGAAGAAAGAAAAATGTCTTCATCGTCTAATTGTGGACTTTCCTCAGTCAGACAAATTTCCTCAAGTGATTCCGCATGATGTCTGCGGACCTTCAAACCACTCAATGTTGAGTTTTTCTTCAATCAATACCCATCGATGCTTGGTAGGATCGTAAAATGTAGGCTGCCTTTCAGTCGCATACACCCATATGGTACAAATTTGATTGACTCTCTTAATTTTGCACAAGATTACCTCCCTACACGGAGCCAATAAACTTCCATCAAACTTTTTAAGAGAGTCCAAAGAGTTTCGGAATGTTTTTAGTTTGTACGATCTTGAAGCTTCATTTATGTTCGTAAAATTTTTCTGCCCATACATTTCACACAGAAACTCTTCTGTGCCTAAAATTTGTTCTGCTGTTATATCCGAAGTACAGCCAAAGGAGCTGAACACTTTCTATTCGGCTGGCGTTTTTTCTAATAGTACAAACGGCCTAATTTTATTCTTTCGTGAAAACACCACTGTATAATCACGTCCTGTAAAGGAGTGAAATGCAGGGAGAGCTTTAGACAAATCCGGGCCTAAAGACTTTGTCAATGAGTTGATGTAAATGTGTCTAAGATTATTTTTCGACAGAGTGCGACTTCCAACCAAATAGACATGTTCTCTAAAAATTTGTCTGCATTCCCCAAAATAATAATAAAAATATCTATATCCGATGCTCTTACGACAACTCTGCTACCAGCTGGCGGGCATGCTAAATGGAAGACAATTCTACTATCTGCCTCTTCGTGAGTACAAGCTAAATTTGCCTCAAAATCTCTGCAGACGGAACTGGAGTATCTTCGCAAATAACATACAGTTTTGTTGTTAAAAAAAAACGGAGAATAACAATTGTCCTGCCAAATGTCACAGAAAAATTTCACTAGGGCTGTTTTGAAATTGTCATTTCGCAATGCTTTTAACAAGTCTGATGGCCATTGTTATTCTGGCCCCAAAATAATAAAATCGCAAGTGCTACTCCAAACTTAAGCTCGTTTTTCACGTTCAGAATCTTTGATAGATGGTGTCAAAAATTTGTTAAAAATAAGATCAATTTTGCTTCCGTTGTGTTTGCAAATCTTGCTCAAAAGATACTGAACCAATTTTCGGAATTGCCTAAACCTCTCCCTGCATTTCATTCCCTTACAGGACGTGATTATACAGCGGCGTTTTCACAAAAGGGTAAAGTTAGGCCGTTCGCTCAATTAGGAAAAACGCCAGCCGCACAGAAAGTGTTCAGCTCCTTTAGCTGTACTTCGGATATAACAGCAGAACAAATTTTAGGCACAGAAAAGTTTTACGGGCAGAAAAGTTTTACGAACATAAATGAAGCTTTAAGATCGTACAAACTAAAAATATCCAGCAACCCTTTGGACTCTCTTAAAAAGTTCGATGGAAGTTTATTGCCTCCGTCAGGGAGGTACTCTTGCGCAAAATTAAGAGAGTCAATCAAATTTGTGCCATATGGGTGTATGCAACTGAAAGGCAACCTACATTTTACGATCCTACCAAGCATGGATGGGTATTGATTAAAGAAAAACTCAACATTCAGTGGTTTGAAGGTTCGCATATATCAGGCGGAATCACTTGAGGAAAGTTTTCTGACTGAGGAAAGTCCACAATCAGATGATGAAGACATTTTTCTTTCTTCCAGTGATGAAGAATCGTAACGGCTCTGATAAAATTTACGTAACCTAAGTTCCAATTTTTTCTTATGTGACAACAGTTTCCTAAATAGCGAAAACTGTGTTAATATATTTTTTACTGTGTAGCTAAATATTTTCTGAGTAGTGATATTTGTTTATTTCTTGAGGTTGATATCGTTTATAGATAAAAGTTTAGTTTCTTTCGTTTTGTGTCTTTTTATTTGTTGTATGTTGGGAGTTGACAGCAACCTATTTTAATACATTTTACAATCAGAACACACTATATGATTTTCAAGATTACATTTATCTATAGCAGCGATCTCGTTCTAACGACAACGAATGTTTTGAAAAGCGTCTGCGGACGTTGGGCGTCCGTCTGTCGCAGAACTAAAAACGTTTATAGAGTTCATACTAAAAATACCTTTAGTTTAAGACAAATAGCAACCCTACGATGTCTGATGTTGTGGAGTGCATCTCAGACTTTGCTGCATTTATGAACTTTTATCAAGTAAACTCTATTCCAAATGAAGACCACAGGGGAAAAACGATCTAAGTCACATTTCAGTGAAAAATTAGTTAACCTTTCTATGTTATACTTTTCAAGATGCTCTTTAACATGACGCCCGCGAACGTATCAACAAACGACCTTAGTCCGAGTAATTGTCATTTAAAAAACAGACGCACTATTTATTTATTTACGTATATTTCTGTAGACATGTTAACATGTTTTAGAATTGTTAAAATATAAAATAAAAAATAACAAAGTTAAAGTTAAAAGTATAGTTAAAAGTACAGGAGCATAGAAGAACGATCTAAGTCCACGCCGTTGTATGAAGTACCGATCTAAGTCCCAGCGCCAACGAAATTCGCCACAGAAATTATGGCTTAATATTAGGGTGCCAATGCATTTCTGCATCCACGTGTTGAAATTTTAACGAAAATCAATTGTTATAAGTAAGAAAATGAGTTCCAGTGGCAGACCATTGGTATATTTAACTCGTAAAAGGAAGTGTTACGGCCGTGTTAAAGATGCTGCCATATTACGAAAACTTGCCGTTCGTTGCTGGAAACCAAGCAGGATCCCTTCACCTTTAACTGGACTTAGATATCTCTGTTCACGTTGCCTTAATACAACTTCGATACTAAACATTCACAGAAATATGTGTTTTATTGAAATATTAAATAGTCAATTCGTAACGTTTTCAAACTAAAAATTGATTTTTCTCGAAATGTTATTTTTGTGAGTTAGATCGTTTTCCCCCTGTGATCTTCAAATGTTAAAGGAGGATATTTAGATCTAATTTTGACTGATAATTTTGTTAATGTATATCCTGTAGATGTCCCTCTTCTTAAGTGTGATATGTATCACCCTGCACTGACTTCATGTGAATTGTGAGCTGTCTTGTGACTTTTCAAACTTTGATTACTTTTTAGTTAATGAATATCTTGGTAATATGGGGGGACGATGATTTTGATAAAGGAACAGTTCTTGAGAGGTTTTCCTATAGTAAATGTTGACAAGTATAATTTTATGATTTGTGCGGGTGAATTTGAGTTTTCTCTTGTTTATAATGAAAAAAATAATGTGTACATTCTTTGTATATACAGGCCACCAAAGGGCGGCATTGGCGATTTCTTGGTGAGGTTGGAAGCATTGCTGTCGGTTTTCCCATTGGGTTCGGGGATTGTATTGGCCGGAGATTTCAATGTTAATTTTGAGGACGAAGGATCGATGGATGTTCAGAGTCTTTGTAACTTGCTTGATTCATTTAATATTAACATGCTGTAATGGAGCCCACACGCATCACAAACATTTCAAGTTTTCTTATAGATTACTTTTGTACTAATTTCGGTAATAATCTACAATGCAATTTGTCTGTCGTGTCGTCTGGTCTATCGGATCATGAAGCAATCAATATTTGCGGAGCTTTGTATAAATTACGTGGAGGATAGGAGAATCAGATTTGGTAGAACATACAGTGGTACTAATTTTAAAAAGTTTAACATATCCTCAGCTGCAATAGATTGGCAGTTAATTCTTCAGACACCTGATCCACTTGAAAATTTTAACCAAGTATTAGTAACTAAAAAAGGCTAAGACAAAAGAAAAAAAAGCCTTGGGTAACACAGGGACTTAAAATTTCCTCAAAAAACCTAAGATGCCTACATGGATTGAGAAAGTTTGATAGTTCTGAATTTTTGACAAATCTTTTTAATTTATATAAGATAATTTATAGGAAAGTTTTGTGAGCCGCGAAAAAAATATATTAAGGAGGCCGAATTAATGATGCTTCAAATAAAGCAAAGGAGGGATGGAGCATAATTAATGAGCTGAGAGGAAAATCACGGAAATCTGACGAGCGGAACAACCTGGATTCGAACGTCCTAAATGAATTTTATTGCTCTATTGCTCAGAGTCTGGTGTCTGATCTGTGCTCCCAGATTGAGCCCTTGTCGTTTCTGAACGGTGTGTACGTAGTGGAAACATTTTATTTGCATCATACAGATATAGGAGAATTGAAGAGTATTTTCAAAGAGATTAAAAATAAAAATTCTGCTGGGATAGATGATGTCCCATTAAAAATATTTGAGAATCTACCAGAAAATGCTCTGAGTGCACTACTAAGAGCTATAAATAACTCTTTTGATTCAGGCATTTTTCCTTCATGTCTGAAGAGTGGTTTGGTTCGACCACAGTTTAAGGGAGGCGGTACAAGTGATCCTTCTTGTTATCGGCCGATATCTGTTCTTCCTACTTTGTCCAAACTTGTTGAAAAGCTCGTAGAGTAGTATGTTATCTTTTATTGCAAGGCACAACTTGTTGAGAAGTTGCCAATTTGGATTTCAAAATTGTAAAAGCTCTAACGATGCAATATTTAGTTTTTTTGGAAAAGCTGTACTTGGGTCTGAACGATGGTGATGTTGCTGCAGCTGTCTTTTGCGATTTTACAAAGGCATTCGACTGCGTGAATCGCGAGGTACTGCTGGGGAAACTTCAGTGCTATGGATTTAGGGGAATTGCTCTGACATGGATAGCATCTTACCTGTCAGAAAGAACGCAAGTGGTTAGAAATCAGGAAAGTGATTCAATGGCGTGCCCCAGGGTTCTGAACTTGGACCCCTACTTTTCCTTTTATACATAAATGATCTGACAAATGTTGATGTTAGTGGCCACTTCACTTTGTTTGCTGCTGATACCACAATTTTGTGGTTGGATCGATCTGGAAAGCATCTGGCTAATAAATTGTCAAGGGATATTCTGAAAATTAAGCAGTGGTGTGATGCAAATTGTTTGAGTTTTAATGTTGACAAAACAAATATTTTAACATTTAAATGTAATATTGATGATTTGAAACTTGACAATAATACCCTAGAAAATAAAAGTGTTGCGAAGTTTCTGGGCATGTATATTGATACAAAACTTAAATTTTCTAACCATATAACTAATCTTAATAAAAAAATTTGCATCGGCGTGTTAGGCTATTAGGGTTGTCAGTAATGGTTTGGGACACTCAATGACAAGATCTGTTTATTTTTCTTTGGTTGAATTGAATTTGAGATATGGTGTGGCATTTTGGGGTTTTAGTTCGAGGTAGCTGATGCAGTCAATTTTTGTGCTTCAGAAGCGTGCCCTAAGATATCTGTGTAAATTGGGGCCGAGGGACCATTGTAGGCCATACTTTATTCGCGAAGGGATCCTGACGTTGATTTCTCTTATTATTTTGACACAAAAAATATAAGTACATTTTACAGGAGAGTGTATACAATACACGTAATGGCTGTGGCCTGCGGTTGCCGACACCGAGGAGTAACCTTACCAAGAACTCGTTAATCAATGAGAGCCTTAAAATTTATAATCATCTGCCTAGAGAATCTAAACATGTTGTGGATGATAAATGTTTTAGGACATCAGTAAAGTTGTTGTTGCAGTTTAGCGCATATTATACTTTGGACGGATATTATACGATGATTTTTATTATTTTTGAATTATTTGAATTTAGAGTTGTATTGGTCCAGTGTTGGTATGCTTTGTATGTGTGGCATAGTTTTTATTTAAGATGTAAGCATGTATTGTCTTTTCCTTTTAGTGTACCTATGTGTTTCAGTTGTTAGTTTTCTTTTTTATATACCTAGCTTTGTTATGAGGACTTTGTTCTTTAAAACAATAAAGCATATTTATTATTATTATTATTATTATTATTATTATTATTAATATTGATTGGGATTTTCTGCGTGGAGTCGCCGATGTTAATATGTCAACAAAATATTTTTATAAGTGTATTGAGCTTTTTGTTCCGAAACATTGATGTAAAAACAGAGTTCCCAAAATGGTATTCCTTAGAACTGAGAGGTGCTATTTTGAGGAAAAAGAGTGGCTCAAAACAATTATAGACGTTCATGAACTGCCACTGATTACAAAATTTTTGCAGACATTCGGAAAAAATGTAAGCTACTGGCTGAAAATGTCGTATAGATAGGATCAGAGAACTGGAGGGCTCAATCACTGATTCGAGGCAGTTCTGGAGTTATGTGCATGGTAAATCCAGACATTATGACTTACCTAACAACATGCCATTTGGTGACATTGAATCAGAAGATCCCAAACTCATAGCTGATCTCTTTATGGATCATTTCTATGTAGGCCCTGTGAGAGTTTGCCAAAGGTAAATTGCATTAATACCTTCAGTATAAACGGCTGCAATATTGGCATGCTAGACATATTTAACAAGTTAGAAACTTTGAACCTCAGGCATGGTAGTGGTCCGGATGATGTTTCTCCACTTTTCATTTTTAAATGTCGTTTTCTCTTGTCTCAGGTGTTGATTAAGATTTTTGATTTGTCTTTGTCCACTGGGGTGTTTCCAGATGAGTGGAAAGTCGTTAAAAGTGGAAATAGAACGGCTGTTGAGAATTATCGACCCATTTTTAAAATCTCTACTTTTGCTAAAATCTGGGTGACTAGTAATATAAGTTTCCCACTTAAAAAACATTATTATTCCAGATCAACATGGATTTATGTCGGGTAGGTCTACTGCTATGAATTTGCTAGTCCTGGAGAAATATGTGTTGGATGCCTTTGCGGGGTGATCTTAGGTGGATGTGATCTACACCGATTTCTCCAAGGCATTCGAAGGGTGGCTGCCTTGGGGATTAATGGGCCGTTACTGTCTTGGCTGGGGAGCTACCTTGCCAATAGAAAGCAGTGTGTGAAGATAAAGAATTACTTATCCAAATAAATAGTTGTTAAATCAGGAGTCCCTCAGGGTGGGCACATTTCACCGTTACTTTTTAATTGTTTCATAAATGACATTCTGAACCTCATACTTTAACAGCCAAATACTACTCTATGCTGATGACTTTAAGATGTTTAGAGCACTTGAAGACATTTCGGACTGCTTTTTGTTGCAGGGTGATCTTAATAGCTTGGCAGGATGGTGTTTAGATAAAGGACTTTCTTTGAACTTGGATAAATGTAAAGTTATGCATTTCCACAGAAATACTCAACCGATTTTGTTTGATTACCACCTACATTTTCTATGAGTGTACGTTGTATGTCTTTTGCGATTGTATTTTTGCGATTTTATTTTTACATTTCAATTTATTTGTTTTTACAATTTACGCCATCGTGTTAAAGAACTGCGCCAACGAACTAACACCCGTTTTTTCCAGGCTTTTTTCTCT
>JAEQML010070705.1:0-16614 GCA_016904865.1 Pissodes strobi | reverse complement strand
TATTATTATTCATAATTATAACTCTACATTAGGAATAAAAAAGGAAGCCATGTCCAATCATTTTCTACGCAATGTCTTTTTATATAAATGGAATTGATACAGTCTCTTTTATCCCCCCCCCCCCCCCCCCACAGTTATCTTCGCTCAGAAAAAAATTAAGCAATGATCTTTAGTTTATTTATTATTTATTTATTATTTATACCAACCACCAACGAAAATTTGCTTCGGTGATTAAAAACTTTGGCGCTCGCCTGACAGCTTTATATGTCTATTTGACAGTTTTTACACACTGGTGTAGAAACGAGGGATTTCATATAATATGTTAGTTGAAGTTGAGGAAAGTAGAATTTAAAAATAAATGGTTTTGTCTAGTCAAACACAAGAAATGATTGCGAACCGCCAAAATATGCATGTAACAAAAGTATTTATTGAAGTGAAAACTTTTTCCTGCATAATGAATAAAACTGAACCGTCACGCTCGGTTGTGACACTCATTCAGATAAAGTCAGCGTCGATTATAGCCAAGCAAGAGCGAGAACAGAGGAGTTTTATTTTTGTCAAAAAAGGTTGCGAGTGAAAATTTGTGATTTGGTACTGAAAGGGCCCAGACCTACCATGCAAATTTTACAACTAAAATCAAATTAAATGTTTAATTAAAATAAATTTATTTAATAAACGCAGGTAAAATTATCATCATCATCATCATCATATAGAAGGCGTACAGCCTGTTCAGTTCCGATTTCTCTGCAGCACTTCCTGTGAAGCTGATTGCCAACTGTCACTCTTTGGTGGTCGTCCAATGGGTCTTCTTCCGTGTGGGTTGTTGTTACGTACTATTTTGGCTAGTCTGTCGTTAGCCATTCTGTTTACATGCAGGTTCCATTCTCTTCTTCTTTTTGTTATCCATCTCACTATGTCGTCAGTATGGCACTTTTCTCATATATCTATGTTTCTTTGTCTGTCGTTCAATGTGTATCCCGTTATTGTTCTTAGGGTTTTCATTTCGGTTGTTCTTAGTATCGTCCGAGGTATCCTCTTTGTTACTGATGTTTCCGCTCTTGTCTCTGCCCCGTACGTCATAACAGGTCGCACGCATGTTTTGTAGACTCTGAAGTTGCACCCTGTACTGAGGTATTTATTTTTCCATATTGTATGTTTAAGATGTCCCGATATTGTGGCTGCTTTATTTGTTTGTCTTCTCACTTCCTCTTCCAGAAATCCTGTGCTTGTTATCTTGCATTCTAGGTACTCGAACGACATGGTTTGGTCGGGTATCCTCTATTACTAGCTTACAGCGCAGAGGTTCCCTAGTTATGGTCATGTATTTGGTCTTTGTTTTAGAGATCTCCATGTTCAATTTCTTTGCGTGTTTGTAAAACGCGTGTAACATTTTTTGTAGGTTGTCTTCTGATTCTGCGATGAGTACGGCGTCATCGGCATAGCATAATATGTCAAGTTTATGTGTGCCCATGCGATATCCCAATCTCACGTTCTTTACGGTTTCTATTAGTTGGTCCATAACCGTATTGAATAGTCGAGGGCTAAGGCTATCGCCTATCGCCGGATTCCCGACGTTGTTCGTATTTGCGTTGTTGTGTTTGTGTTCATATCCTTTATAAGTTTTATGTACTCTTTGGGCACATTCTTGTTGATTACATCCTTCAGTTGTACCTTATCGAAGGCTTTCGTTAGATCAATGAAACAAAGGTAAGCGGGGGTGTTATACGCGAGGGACTTTTCTATTAATTGCCTTGTTATAAATAATGCATCAATGGTGGAACTGTTTTTTCTAAATCCTTGTTGCTCTTCGCTGATTGGCATTAGTGTTGTTATTTCATCAGCAAGAATCTTTGTAAACAGTTTGAGACAGGTGCTTAACAGGGTTATCCCACGATAGTTAGCGGGATTGGTTTTTTTGTCTCCTTTTTGAAGATAGGTACCGTTATGCTTCTTTTCCACTCTTCCGGTAGTCTTCCGTGTTGAATTAGAATGTTGAACAGTTTTGTATATTCCTCTCTATTTGATCATCTCATTTGTCATTCTATCTTCGCTTGGCGCCTTCCTGTTTCTGAGCTTCTTTACTGCCATATTTACCGGCTCTGTCGTGATTCTTGCCTGTTCATTTATAACATCATTTTGTGGGTCTTCTCCTGGTGGGTCTTCCTTATTTTCTGGTTCTGGTTTTTAAAGTATTTTTCCCACATTTCGCGTGTGATTGTTTTTAGTTGTACTGTTTCGTTCGTGTTATTTTTCATGCCTCTTAATAGTTTCCATATTCGTTTTTGTGCCCCGTACATGTCCGCTTTCATTTCGTTACTAAACCTCTGCCAGTATTCTTCTTTAATTTCCCGAACTCTGTTATTCACTCTGTTTCTTATTTCTATGTATCTGTCTCGGTTCTCTGGTATTGGAGAATTCTTATACGTTAGATAGATTTGTTTTTTCTCCTTTGCGATGTTTTTGACTTCTGTGGTAAACCAGGGTTTACTGTTCGGTTTGCTATCCTGTGATACCGTCCGAGTTCCCAAGGCTTCTGTGGCACCTTTGTATATGTTTTCTTTCAGCCTATTCCATGCTGCATTGGAGGTGTCGTGCTGCATTATTGGATTAAGAGTAATATGTTGTTTGCAACGATTCGAGTAGAGCTTCTTTGTGCTTTCATTGTTGAGCGATTCTATATTAAATTTTTCGGTTGTTAAGGTTGGGTTTCTCATCTTTAATGGGGTTGCTATTCTTAATTTCCCTAGCACAAGCTTGTGGTCTGTTCCAATATTGGCTGAGCTCAGTAATCTTTACATATGTTATTTATTGCGGCAGGAACGTTCGGTTAGTGATGATGTAACCGATTATGGATTTGTTATTTCGGTTATCGTAGAAGGTATATTTGTGGTGTTCTTTGTAGAGGAAGTATGTGTTTATTAATTCGCAGCTCATTCTGTGCACAAAACTCCGTTAACATTTCTCCATTTCTGTTAGTTACGTCCTCGTTGTATTTTTGTTTTATTCCGTCTATGACCCCATTACCTACTCTAGCGTTTAGGTCTCCCAATATGATTGTCTTTTCCTTGCTTGGTATTTCATCTAGTTCTGATTGGAGTTTCATAAAAGTCTGTTGACATTTCTTCGGGTTTGCTCATATCCGGTGCGTAAACCGATATGATATTTAACGGATGATTAAAAGATACTGTTAACTTTAGGATTCTATCGCTAACGTATTCTATGTTTTCTATATTAAAATTAAATTTATCAATTTTAAAAAGAGTAAATCGGTAGAAATCCCAAGCGAAGGGTCGAATAAAAGAAACGTACGAAAGACGTCACAGAAATCGAGGGACGGGAGACGCGGACCCCTAAAAAAATGAAAATGCGCGACTCATTCGGGACACTTGTTGGTTAGCAGTTTTAAGGTGCATACGAGTACCTGTGGGTTCCCTTTGCGAGAAACTGGATATACCTTGGCAGCGTCTTCGATGGCTGCGAATGTTGTATATCTAATTACATAGATATTCTTGGCTTAACAACGGGAAACCTGCTGGTTTAGTCAACAGTATCAATAAGGAAAATGCAAAGGGATTTCATAGCATCCATAGATATTGAGGTTAAATGAAGTTGCGTTACTCTCTGACAATGTTTCAAATGGCCGCGTAAGTTGAGTAATCTAACATCTTGCCAATAGAGCAACGTCTTTGAACGGCTGCGAAACTGTTGTCAATTATTGGGAAACCAAAAGGGTTATAATTACATGAAGTTAGGTTACCCTCTGGCAACGTTTCGACGGCTGCGAATTGGGCAATCTAAGTTATTGGCAACAGAGCAACGTCTTTGCGCAGCTGCGAAAATGTTGACAATTATTCGACTATAATCGTTTCATTGCTTTTCAAGTTAAATTATCTAGCAAAATGCCGAAAGTCGTGGAAAACGTACTAAGACAGTAGAGTCAAAACAAACCGATCCTGAATTAGTCCAAAGTGAACTGTGTAAAATTATTTCTTTAGCACATAGGTCACATCGTTCGATAATGTATTACACCTATTCAATTATCTGACTCTATAGATCGGGTTTCGTAAAGCAAAATAGGTAAATAACTAATATGAATTTACCCACACAAGTTACTTGTAACACGAGACGAATATGATAACTATGTCCTCTTTATATGAGAATTAAAAGATTAAAAACCTATGTGCCATTAACAAGGTTCAATTAGTTTACTAAATAAAACCAAATTACCAATTCAATACGTGTATCATGGGTTGATTCAAGCTAATAATAAAAAAATATTCGTTGCTGATGGCATAAATGTGGTACAGATGTAAGAAACGCCAAACGGTATCCAGGTGAAATTAGACAAGAGAATTTGGTTTCAGTCAAGCCAATTAGGCCATGTAAATAAAAAAATAATGGTGAAACACTCCGTAGGTATAAAATATGTAAGAATAAATTATGGAGACAATGTAGCGTTTGGCATAAAGCAATGTGAAGTTTATATTTAAAGGGTTTGAATCAGACAACTTAGGTATAGGCTTGGCTGGTTTGCTGAAATTGGTTATTAATATTGAATGGGTTATGAAGCTTGCAAACATTCAAAATCTACCCTTGGACAAGGTCCCGCGGCTGGCGTACCGCCCCTGCGTTAAAAAAAGTATCTCTTAGCCTGGTCAGCAACGACCCGCGGCTGAAGTAACTTCCCCGCGTGAAAAAAAGTTAAATTCTGCCTGATCAGCAAACGACCCGCGGCTAGAGTATCTCCCCCGCGCGAAAAAATAATAAACACTAAAGATCTTTGATGTACTGCAAGTTAATATTATACAAGGTTAGCGTTTATGGTACAAGGGACTGGCTTCCGTGCAATTAGGAATAGAGTGCCTCTTGGTTGGTCATTGGCAGTTTGATAGAGGCGAACAAATGAGGTTAAATGGATGTAAGGTAAATATGAAGTATACCTTTTCGCCGTGAACCAATACTTGCCACCTTATTTTTGATAGCGGTTTCATGCAGATTGGTCACCATAGTTCGGTCAAACATAATTAATGTTTATAAAATTAAGTTGGATATATTCTTTTTCTATTTTGGTATCATAAAGAAGTCTTTTCGATACGCAAAGTAGTGTCGAAAAGAAGCTCTTTGCGACACTACTTTTGTTGACTGGTTGCTATGATATTAACAAAATTGTTCAATGTCAAGACTCACTAGCAAAAATTTCGACACTGTTTTGAATGGGATTTCTAATAATACAGACGTCAAAAGTGACAAGATGGTCGTCCAACTTTTGATCGCGACTTGAATAAATTAATGTTTTTCATTAAAAAACGTGCAAAATAGAAAAAATAGTATAAAATACACGTTTTAAAAGACATTCAGCGCACTCGCACGTTAGGAAACTCCCCGCAAGCGGGTCGTTCCCTAATTTCGTGCTAGTGCGAAAAAATATGGTCTTTTAAAACTAGTATCTTAATATACTATTATACCAGTCAACGAATTGATTATCTGATTGCCTATGATTTTATTTGTTGCAAATTTTACTGTCCAATTGATTGATTGATAAAATGCGTAAGGATTTAATTATTTAAATTGTGTTGTGATTTAATTTCCATTTGTACCACTTTAATTTTCTAAACTGATAAACTAGTGTATGATTTTATTTGTTGCAGGGGTGTACATATCGTGTATAGTAGTCTAAAACGATATAATGGAGTAGTGATGCGACTCAAATAGCCTCTCCTACTCAAATGTCAACCTCACCTGCACGTGGTGCACCCTGCTCTTACAGACGAGGCTCTGACAACCGAGTCACGACGGAATAACCGTATCATCGAGGCTAAGAAAATGAAGTCCTCCAGAACAAGACTCTCTACCAACACGCAATGGCCAGCGTGGTAGAAGTAAGGCTAAAATCCCCAGTAAACTTACATGCCAGACACAACCTCAACAAGGCCCTCAGTCCCCGGCGGCTCAGTGGTCCCTGGTTACGGTAGCAACCAGACCAGATCACGGGTAAGATCAGGCTACCATGGACAACAAATACTGCACATAGCCACTTACAATCCCAGAACACTTTCATCAGAACAAAAATTGATCGAGCTTGAGGAAGAATTAAAATATATTAAATGGGATATAGTAGGACTAAGTGAGGTCCGTAGGAAGGGAGAACACGAGATCGACATAAAGTCAGGCCTTCTCTTTCACTATAACGGTGAGCAAGATAGGTGGTGGGTTTTATGGTTCACAAAAAACACAAACAACAAATCTCAAGAAGAAGAAGAACGAAGAAGTGGAGATCCTATACGAGGATATCTCAAAGCAACAAAGCTCAGAAACCTAGAACACCTGAGAGACGACGAAATAAATGTGGACGATTTAAGTATGAAAGTTTACAATATTATAAAGGAAGCTCAGAGAAATCATTGCATAAGAGCGAGAAATGAAGAAGATAAACTGAGCCAGAGTACGAAGAATCTTATGAAGGTGAGAAGAGATGTGAGGGATAGATACGTGGGAAATAGCGATGCACTTAGACAATTAAATAGGAATATTTCCAAGTCTGTCAGACAAGACGTTCGAAACTACAATAAACAACAAATAACTCAAGTAATTGAAGGGAATAAGAGTTTAAGAGTGCTGCGGAGGAACCTTACGGATGGCAGGAAAAACATTTGTAGGGTTGCTGATAGAAGCGGCAGTATTAAGACAGGTAGAGCGGATGTTCTTAAAATTACTGAAGAATTTTACACGGAGCTTGGATCGGAGGATATCCCAGAAATAACTATCGACGAAATCACAACTTCGCTTTTGGAAATGAAAAATTACAGATCTCCAGGAGACGACGGTATAGCTATCGAGTCGATCAAGGAAGGGGGCGAAGCTCTAAAACACGCTATCCATAAGCTTTTTAATTTATGTCTTCTTAAAGGCACAACACCTTCCCAGTGGCGCAATGCTGTTATTGCCATCATGCACAAAAAGGGCGACAACACAGATCTTAAAAATTATCGGTTCATCAGCCTACTTTCTCACATTTATAAGCTATTCACGAAAATAATAACAAAAATACTTACAAACAAGCTCGACAACTACCAACCACGAGAACAAGCTGGTTTCCACCGCGGATACGGAACGAACGACCACTTACAAGTAATGAAAACCTTAATTGAGAAGTGCGTAGAGTACAATAAACCGATCATCCTCATTTTTGTAGACTACGAGAAGGCATTTGATACTATTGACCAACACAAAATGCTCCAAGCTCTTTCTGATTGCCGAATAGACCACCGATACACTGCTATAATTAAAAATATCTATGAAACCGCAACATCATGTGTTAGGCTCCATGAAGATACAGGCAAGTTCAAAATCGAACGAGGAGTTCGCCAGGGTGACACCATATCACCAAAACTATTTACAAATTTACTCGAGTACATGCTGAAGGAGATAAATTGGAATAACTTGAGAGTTAATATAAATGGAGAAGACTTGAACCACCTTAGGTTTGCCGATGATATTGTCCTGATTTCGGATAGTATTGATAAAGCCATCACAGATGCTATACGATCTATCAAAGCGTCAAAAAAGCCGGATTAAAGATCAATTCTTCAAAAACACAATATATGACAAATCTGGTGATGAGTGGTAATATTTGCTTGAGTGGGCACGCAGTGCAACAAAAATCTTGGACATGAAATTCGTGTGAGTCGAGACAACCAAACTGTTGAGTTTCAAAGAAGAATAGGACAAAGAAGAATAGGACTTGTTGTTTAAAGAGAAAAGTATTCAATCAGTGTGTCCTGCCTGTTATGACATACTGAGCGGAAACACTTACTCTGACAAGAAAATCCATCAATAAATTACAAGTGACACAACGAGCTATGGAGAGAGCCATTTTGGGCATATCTCTAAGAGATAGAATCCAGAACAACGAAATAAGAAGAAGAACAGGTGTAGCGGATGTCGTTAGGAGAATGGAATTGGGCAGGACACATTGCAAAATTAACTGACGACAGATGGACCAAGAAAATCCTTGAATGGAGGCCGAGACATGAGGCTTACCGAAATAGAGGACGACCACCAACGAGATGGACTGATGATATAAAGCGCATCAAGCACAACTGGATGCAGGCGGCCGGCGCGCGGCGGCCGAGGCGCGGCGCAGTGCATGGAGTAGTGGTACAGATTACGGGAGGCCTATGTTCAGCACTTCAGCAGTGGATGCGACAAGGTTGATTGATGATGATGATGAATTTTACTGTGCAATTTATTGATTGATAAAATGCGTAAGGATTTATTTATTTAAATTGTGTTATGATTTAATTTCATTTGTACGCCTTTTAGTTTACTAAATTTATAAACTTGTTTTATTTGTCACAATTTAACTGTCCAATTTATCGATTGCTAAAATGTATAAGGATCTATTAGCTCATATTGTGTTATGATTTATTTTTCAGTTGTACGACTTTTACTTTACTAAATCGCTAAACTTTGTATGGTTTAAAATTGATATTGTGCTAGAATGTTCAATGTATAAATTTCTAATTATTATTGAAATAAATTGTGCTCTCTAGAAAATTGGCTTTTATTGCTGTTATTAGCTTTACAGACAAGAGGTACGCTAGTCGAAGATTCGTTAAACAAACTTAAACTTATTCAAACTCCAAAAGAACCTGCTACGCGCACAACTAAAAAATACAGGGTCCTCAACAATAAATTGTTTCAAAGAAATAATAGTCCACGTGACGATCACAGCCAATACTATACTGTGGCATGTAAACGCATGACCGGGGTATGGGTAGTTTCAGTACGTTTTTAGGTACCACTTGATGACCACCGACGGTAAATTGTTTCCGACGTGTGCAAGTTATTACGTTAAATCTGCGATTTTTAAAAATTTTCATGAAATTTTCTAGACATGTACCTTTTAACGAGAGTTTTTTCGATATTCACGACCTTTTCGCCGACCCCTTTTTAAAATATATAAACGCCCATAAAAGCCGATTCCGATTCTCGCCAATAACAATAGGATTAAGCTATGCCGTTCAATGCCATTCTCCTTCTCATTAATAAGAATATTTTGTTTAGCTTCAAAGATATAAATATTATTAAATTCTTGGCAGCCACAAATATGTTTCCCAAAGATCATTGCAATATGCAGCGAGCATGACGTTTTACTAGGATTATTAATTACTGTTGGCAATTCTAATTGCATCTTGAAGCGACATTTTTTGATATATATTATACATCTTAGTGACATGTAGATGTGTATCGCGCATAACACGTATATGCCGATTTTTATCTTGATATACTGTTTTGAAAATTATAAGTACCTATGTAATACAATATGTTGTTTTTGAAAAGATATGTTCTGTACACGAAGGTATATTTAATATAATTTGTCACGTAAAAGAAATGGCACCGACTGCTGAGCAAATATTTAAATACATTTTTAACAATTTAATTAAAATGTTTGTTATAAGCTATATTTAAAAATTAACGAACTAAATTAAATGAAGAAATCCGTCTCCTCAACAAGGCGCATTTTTCTGGGGACATACTGTATTAGGTTTTGAGCCACTGAATTTTAAGCCAAAGCTTTTCAAAAATATTGACGAGAAAAAAATAAAGTGAATTAAATAGTAGAGCTTCATTGGTTTTGCCACTGAGGCTGGATGTATCATCAGTCCTGAGTAGTGTTGTAGAATCTCCAGAAATATATTAATTGGAAATATTTCCCGACGTAATTCAGAAGTTTTGGAAATTTTGCCAATGGAAACATTAGAAATATAGTAATAATCAAAAACAAACGTCGACATTAAAACATATGTAGCGAAAATAAACAAATTAAAATAAATGCAACATTTTTATGATAAGCGGTTATATTCACAGTTAAAAGCTGTTTGAAGAGATTAAGCTTTAGTAACTACTCAGAGAAGATTATTAAACTTTTTTATTACCAAGCATTTTCTTCTAAAATTGAAAGAGCTTAAAAGGTATTTTTTAAAGATTGTTTGTTAACTTTCTTTGGTATCTCCGTAAGAATGGGAGATTCGGCAGCTTTGTCAACGTATTTTATTGCATCCCAAAAAAAGACAAAAATTATCTATTTTTAGCGGCCTTGTAGCTTCTATGCTGTTTCGAAGATAGCAATAAGTAGTCACTGATATATCCCATCTATTTGAATAATTTTATTCAGCCAAAAATTCAGAAATGTTCAAGCTTCGGCTTCGTGAAGTGTACCTAATTGTTTCTCAGTTGCACCCGACAGAAGATGAATGGGCAAAAAAGCCTTTTTGGCAAATAGGCAACATGAAAATTCAATTGAGTATACGTTATATAACTCTAATCATCGACTCTGAACCAACAAGCAATCTATATTAATGCTGTATGTTTAAGAGATATCTTGCTTTGATCATACTTATCTTCATATCTATCAGCTAATATTCAGACGTATCAGTCGAGTGGGTAGTGAATTATGAAATTTTAATATCGAACTGCATTAAATGAAAACCAATGCTGAATCATGCCACTCTGATGATGAGGCATATTTTATCTACTTGTGTTTCTGACCTTTGTGTCATGAATATCAAAACGAAAATGCAAGGGTTCTCGAACCGAAACAGAAGAAGCTGATGATTTATTATTTGTCCTTATTTGGAAGCTAGAGAAAATGATAAAATCAAAGAAAATAGTAGAATTTTCTTTGCTTGTACTAGGTTGTCATTTTTTTTATTTTATCTTTCATCATAAGAGCATTTTTATCAATAGTTCCATAAGCTATTCGAATATCTAGGAATAAGGCAACTATCACTACTTTTTTTTCACTTGGCCTTCACTGTTTGTAATGCTGTTTCAAATGAATTTTGTGCTCTATACCCTTCTTAAAAATACGTCAATAAGTTCACAATTTGACTTAACCAAATGAAGCCTAAAAACATAACTCTAAAATTTAACTACATTATAAAAACAAAAATAATCCTGAAGCTGTTGGTATAGCAATTGAGGATTATCTCATCGAAAATGTAGAGGAGTATATGTATTTGGGACGCATATTTAACACAAATCGATGGAACGAAGTATGCTCGAGATAGAATAAGAAATGATGAGATAGAAGAGCAATCAAAGTTAGAGAAGAAATAACAAGATATAACAAGGATTAAATGGCGTTGGGCAGGGCATGTTACCAGATAAGCTGTCGACATGGACTAAAATTTAACATGGCGAAGACCAAGAGTAACAACTATGTTAGGGTTTGGAACCTTCGGCAAAATGCACTAAAACCGAGTTTTATCCACAATCATCATCATCATCCAGCCCTGTTTGTCAATTGTTGAACATATGCCTCCTCTAAGCGTTTCCATGCCTTTCGATCCTGAGCTGTAGCAATCCAGTTGGATGATATTCTTTTTATATCATCTGTCCAGCGTGTCAGTGGTCTTCCTCTGCTTCTTTTGTCGCCTCTAGGCCTCCATTCCAGAATCCTCTTTGTCCATCTTCCGTCCTTTAACCTTGCAATGTGTCCTGCCAATCGCCATTTTGCCCTAGTAATGTGCTCAATAATATCATCTACTTTAGTACTTCCTCGCAGATCCTCGTTTCTCACCCTGTCCCTTAATGTCAGTCCAAGCATTGATCTTTCCATTCTTCGTTGTGCTATTTGTAGCTTCTTTATTGATGATCTGGTAAGAGTTGGGGTTTCTGCCCCGTATGTTAAAACTGGCAACACGCATTGATTAAAAGCTTTTCTGTTTAGTCTAATTGGTATGTTGGACTTCAATATATTGCTTAGTTTGCCATATGCTGCCCATCCCAGAGTCACTCTCCTTGCCAGTTCGCACGTTTGATTGCCTCTGCTGATTTTTACCTCATGTCCCATATATGTGTATTTTCCACTAGTTCAATTGTCGATCCGTCCATTTCTATTTGTTCACTTGGTACTAAGTTTGTCATAAGCATTGTTTTGCTGTAATTGATTTGCAATCCGACTTTCTGTGAGACATTTTTAAGATCTATAAGCATCTTCTTAGAATTTTCTAGATTGTCGGTTATTAGAACTATGTCGTCAGCAATCCGAAGGTGATTTAGTTGTTCGCCATCGATTCTGACTCCCCTGGTGTCCCACTTGAGGTCCTAAAACGGATGTTCTAAAATAGCGGTAAATAGTTTAGGTGACATGGTATCTCCCTGTCTAACTCCGCGTTTGACGTTAATTTGTCTGCTGTTGGCGTGGAGTTTGACTGTAGTTGTTGCATTCCTATAGATGTTTAGGATAATTTTAGCGTACCTGTAGTCCACACGTGACTCCTTTAGACATTTCATAATTGCATCAAACCCGAGTATAACATTGTTATACTCGGATCAAACTCCACAGTGTCAAATGCCTTCTGAAAGTCCACGAACAGTAGAACCAGTGGTCGGTTGTACTCAATAGTTTTTTTCTATAAGTACTTTAAGAACTTAGAGGAGGGCGTTGGTTCCATATCCAGATCGAAAACCAGCTTGCTCTCTTGGCTGATAAAGCTCCATCTTATTCTCCATTGTCGAGGTTATAATTCGAGTATATAACTTGTATAAGTGGTTTAACAGGCTGATAGGCCTGTAGTTTTCAAGATTTGTGCTGTCCTCTTTTTTGTGCATTAGGATCCTAATTGCATCGTTTCATCGAGAAGGTATGTCTTGCTGGTGTATGCACAGGTTAAGAAGGATCTGTATTTTTGACAGCAATGTTTCTCCTCCAAGTTTTATAGCCTCTATGGCGACTCCGTCCTCTACTGATGCTTTATTCTGTTTCATTTTGGTCAAGCCATAGAGAATTTCTTCTTTATTAATGTCTAGAATATCATCTGACCCTTGATTTATGGTTATCGATGGTAAGCTCGACCGGCTCGGCAGCCAGTTCATTTCTGTTCCTATATAGTTCTTCATAAAACTCCCTACCACCTTTATTATTTGCTCCCTGTTTGAAGTAAGGCTTCCTTGCATATCCTTAAGTGTGAATATTTATTTCTTTCTATTTTCGAATTATTTTCTTCTTAGGACTTTCATGCTCTTGTTGTCTTCAATGGTTTGCATGATTTTGTCCTGTTTGTCTTTCCTTATTGAATTCGAAATGTTCTTGTTAATATTTCGAATCTCTTGGGGATCAACGTTTGTTCTTGTCTTTGGGCTAATTTTTTCGTCTTTTTCTCTCTTTGGATAAAATTTCTTTTGGGCTTCACTCGTTGTGTTCACTATAAGGTTAAGGTGTCTATGTCGGAGTCAGGTAGCCAGTTCGCTTTTAGATTTTCAGTTATTTACTTCTGAAAGGTTTCTTCGTTTTGTGGATGGGTCCATGTCGGTGTTTTTTTGTTTCGCTTCTTACCATCTTGTATCTTTCCACTTCTAGGTTTATCTTAATAGTAGCCCTTACCATTCTATGATCACTTCCTGTAGAGAACTTATTAATAACTGTAACGTTTGTAAATATATATTTCTTATTGGTTATGAAGTAATCGATTTCGTTGTGTGTTTTGCCGTCTGGGCTTTTCCATGTCCATCTTCGGTGTAGTTTTTTCTAAAAGGAGTTATTCATTTGGTAAAGATTGTTTTCTAGAAGAAAGCCCAGCAATGTCTCACCTCGTTCATTTCTGCCATCACTACCAAAGTTTTCCATCGCTACTTCAGATGAGTCAGATTTTACCCTGATTTTTGCGTTAAAGTCTCCGCACAGAATGGTATAGTGTTCTGGACTTTGCTTTATTGCTTCAGCAACTTCATCATAGAATATATCCATATGCTCATCATTATAGTCAGTGGTGGGTGCATAAATCTGAATAATCTTGATGTTATATCTTGCGTTTGGCCTTAAGATAATGTATGCTACTCTTGGTGATATTGAGTGTATCGATATGACAGATTTGGAGTGATTTTCATGTACAAAAAATCCGACTTCCCCGATTGACTCATTTTCGTTTCCAACATGGTAGAACATATGACCTCACTTACACCGACACAGACTTTCTCTAGCTCGATCTCCAATTCGGTAAATTTCTCTTCTGATAGTAAAGTTCTTGCATTATAAGTTGCTACTCTTAAAATTTTTGACTTTTTTAAATTTCTTGTCATACCGAAACAGAATTATTGCACTAGACGCGAGTTTCGCTAACCATGTTAGCATCATCAGGAGATGATTACAACTCAGTTTTAATCATCATCATCATGGTTAGCGAAACGCGCGTCGAGTGCAATAATTCTGTTTCGGTATTGTGGATAAAACTCCGTTTTAGGGCAAGAGTGGCAAAAAAAGATGACTCGATAACATGCGATCCATAGTTGGTAGGCCGTGGATGAGGATAGCAAAAATCCCTTGTGGAAAGAAATGAAAGAAATCTACGTCCAGGAGTGGACAAATACGTGTTAAGAAAGAAGAAGACGAAAGAAGAGACCATATTTGTATTGGATGCAAATCTCTACGAAGAGTTTTTTTGTCTAAATGGGTGCGATTATTTTAACTGTCACAAAAACTGGCATCACGCGACATCCAAATATTGGACACTGCAAATACCGACATACAATGTCTCTCCGAGGAACGATTGAGCGAACTGGAGCATATTAAATGGCACGTCGTTGGCCTCTGCGTAGTTAGAAGACGTGGGGGAACAACTCTATAAATTGAAATCTGGACACACTTTCTATCATGCCGGCGAGGAAAACGTCTCTGTCGAGGGAACTGGCTTTATGGTCCACAAACGCCACAACACAAGTATCGAATCGTTTAAACAAATATCATCCAGGGTCAGTTACGTAACAGTTAGACTAAATGCGAGATACTGCGTCAAGATTATAAAAGTTTACGCACCAACCGCTGATCATACAGATGAGGGAGTTGATCTCTTTTATGAGGACATAAGCCGAGCTTGGGAAGATCACAGGACCCACTTTACACTTCTGTGCGGCGATTTTAATACTAAAATAGGGTTGAAATCTGGTGAATCGGAAACTCCGCTTAGTTGCTTCGGTTCGCAGGGCAAAAATGATCGTGTCACGACATGCTGGGATTCCTGCTACAAAACAACTTATTCCTTATGAATAGCTTTTTTGGCAAAATACTCAATCGAAGGTGAACTTAGGAGAACCCGAATGGCTGTATTAAGAAATGAAATTGACTACATAATAACTGATAAAAGACAGATCGTCAAAGATGTATCAGTGTTGAATAAATTCTCAACTGGGAGTGATCATCGGGTAGTAAGAGCCAAAATCCCATTTAACCTAAAAAGAGAACGCTATAAAATGGCCAATAAATCAAGCAGCCAACTGTGGCAACCACCACCAGACATATTTGAATTCCAGCGATGCATCGACGATCTGCTAGAAGCGCCGGATGCGGAGGCAAGTGTGGATATTTTAAACGATGCTATAGTTGTGGCCCTATCAGAGGGCCAAAAAATACTGCACAAGATCAAGAAGGGATACAAGAATCACCGACAGGACAAGACAACTGATGCAAGAAAGGAGGAGGCGAAGCGGTGAAGTGGTAACCACGGGTGAAGAGCTGAGAGAAATGAATACACAAATATCTAGAGCGATAAGGAGGGATGTCAGAGGATATGAGAGAAAAGAGATCGAGCACACTATAGAGAATAATAAAAGTACTTCGCAGGAAACTTACAAGCGGAAAAAGAGAAATATGCAAAATGAGGGACAGAGAAGGAACAAATACGACAAGCAGAAAAGAAATACTGAACATTGTGGATTAATTTTACCAACTACTATATGAAAGTCGTCACCATGGTGAAGGAAAGATGGACTATGCGCCAGAACTTCTGACATCTGAAAGAGGCATTGTCAATCAGGGTTCAGAGGAATTACCGGATATTACAACAGACGAAATAAAACTGGCTCTGAAAAAATCAAAAACAACAAAGCACCAGGTGAAGATAATGCTTACTCCAAAAACGAAAAGCTCTCTTCAATATCTGTCTCTTTAATAGCACAATTCCAGAAAAATTGCACAATTCCATCGTGATCCTATTACATAAAAAAGGAGATATTGCGGAAGTGGAAAACTACAGACCAATACGCGTTCTGAGTCACCTCTACAAACTGTGCACCAGAATTATAACCACCCGACTAGAGAACAGGCTTGACTTTTTTCAACCTGTAGAACAGGCGGGTTTCCGTGGCGGCTTTGGCACTGATGACCATTTACAGAGCATTAAAATATTGATTGAGAAAACAATCGAATATAATAGGCCTTTGGCCCTAGCTTTTGTCGACTTTCACATGGCTTTCGACACCGTTAAATTGGATGCGGTTTTGGGGGCACTCCAGGAATGCAGCATTGATTACCGATACACTAAACTTATCCATAACATCTACAAAAATGCAACAATGACGGTAAAGCTACATGAAAATGCCAACCGCATAACCATTGGCCGACGTGTAAGGCAAGGCGATACGTTGTCCCCCAAGTTCTTCATCACAATTATGGAAAGCGCATTTAAGAAACTCGATTGGGACCAAAGAGGCTTAAACATCGATGAAAAATACCTAACTAATCTACGCTTTGCGGATGATATAGTATTGATTTCGGATAGCCTCGGACACATAAGCCTGATGCTACGGGATCTACAGGAGGTGTGCGCGAGAGTT
>JAEQML010070704.1:0-16616 GCA_016904865.1 Pissodes strobi | reverse complement strand
ACACCAGACATGGTAAGTGAAACTAAATGGTTCAAATCACTATAACTCGGGTTTGGCACTTTCAATGTCCTAAAGCAAATGTCGTAGAGTGCTTCGTTGTCAATACAATAAGTTTCGTCTGTATTTTCTACAAGTTGGTGTACCGATAATGTTGCGTTGTATGGCTCTACTACTGTATCAGACACCTTGGGACTTGGCATGACAGAGTAAGTATTCATAATTCTGTCTGGATATTCTTCTCTGATTTTGGATATTAGGAGCGTACCCATACCGGAGCCAGTACCGCCTCCAAGAGAGTGTGTAAGCTGGAAACCTAAAAAAAGATAAATTGTATTATATAGATACAGATATAATTAAATTGATGTATGCAGCAAAAAGGTTATTGCGAAGAAACGATGGATTATCAGTTGATATCGTGATGAGAAAATTGTAGTAGTTTTCCCAAAAGTAACTTCTAATTTCAATCTATAGCAGAGAGAATAGTAGCTACGCAATACAAAAACCGTTCCTATGCAAAAATGTGAACCGCCAGAGGCGCTGGTTTGTTGTAATTACTAGTGAATTTACAGCATATTTCAAATTTGTGCTGCTGATTTGGAAGACCGCGTTGTCGGATTGTATTATTTTGCATTAATACTGAATAAGAATTATAGATTCATCATGTGCATTACACTCGTACGTTTTTAAATGTTTTTTATTGATGAATAGTAGTCCTACTTAAATGTTAAGTGATGTTTTGTGAAGCTACTATTGAAAAATGTATTTAAATATGTATTTTATTAATGACATTTGGAACAACATATAAATGTGTTTTTTATAGATCTAGGGGCTAGAAAGGTTAGCTAAATATTTTTCTAAAATCTAAGTCTCATATTTGTCAATAAATATTACAAGGCAAAATATTTATGTTATTCATAATCATAAAACTGTGGTTTGAGTAAATTGCCGTTTGAATTAGAATGCCCATTAATTCTATCAATACATCTACTAATAAAATCTCAGGGAATGTTTTCCAGTATTTTGATTGCCGGGTCAATAAACGAAATCGTAAGTGGCGATTTCGTTTTCCTTATAATGAATATTCAAGGAGTGGATTATGACTTATGGTGAGTATTTACTTCACAGCCTTCAATAATGTTATTTAATGTTTTTAGATGCCTATCGTTTTATCGAATAGATCGAGTGGAAATATTTAATAAACCCCGATGTAAGACCAATAAATACTCAAATCATTTAATCACATGTTTAATCAACGTAAGAATATTCGTAAAAAATGTATCTTATTCTTAAAACATTTTCAAACTCCTTGAATTTGGCATATTTATTATGTTAAAGATAATACCGAGTTAATTTTTCCTATATTTTTAAAGTGAAATAAAAATTTTTTATGGAGTTATTTGTTTTATTATACCTAATTTTTACAATCTATGCATGCAAAATCAATTTAGCGTACAGGTTTATTTTATATTTTGCACTAAGGTAATTACAGGTGCTCCAAAAAAAATGCAGGTTTTTTTCACGTATTCGTTTAAAAACAACGCATAAAAAATGAGAATCTTAATAGTCAAATTTTGACATATGCTTTGTTTTTCAAATAGGAAACCTTATATAGGTATTATTACGTATACTGTTTTAAAAAGAAATATTGATAGTTGAAAACTGACATATTTGCAACCTTGACAGGCTGTAGACTCTATTCAGCTTAGCTTAAAGCGTAACGGTTTGCACATTCCCATCTTAGGTTTTCATAATTTATTGTCTGCCATCAACTTCAGGTTCTGGCGGAAGTATACATTTCCGATTTTCGGGTACTTCCAGTTAAACTGGAGGTTTATAACAGACGATAGATTAAGAAAACCTAAAACAGGAGAGTGCAAACCGTTTCGTTAATATTCGACAGCACGTCAAAGGTGCAAAAATTCGAATTTTCAACTTTTAATGTTTCAAAAATAGTTAGAGCTTTGCAAAATATGTAATTAACAATATATATATTGTTTTATTCGGAAATACAAAAGGACAAAATATATTTTTAGAAGATAATGCGGGAAAGACCTTGCTCTTTTGTGACTAACATTTTTGTAGCATCTGTAATTATTTCTCTAGGTACATGTGAAACAGGTAAATACGCGAAAATATAAGTTTAATCAAAACAATACGCTTACGCTATCATAGAATTATAACCCAAACTAACCCAATCTTTCTTAATTGAAATGAAAAGATACTAAAATCACAAATCTAAAGATGTCTTTGATGTGTAAACATCTTACGCGGCGATATGAGGGTAAATCTCGGCAAATGGGACGGAAATGTGCAAGCGGATGGGGACGGAAATATTTAAACGGTTGTGACATCACAACCATGCGCAGTGATTTTACGAGGGCTGCTCAAATATTTATGCATGTCGATATAGGATAAGTTTACACATCAGTGTCTCGGGTACTAGCAGACTCGCTTATTTTTATTTTAAATTTAAACCCATAATTGAAAAACACACGAATAAATAGTTTTTGTGGTTAAATATTTAGTTGGTATTCAAAAAATATCAGTCATTCAGTCCACCTTTTTGAGAAAATCAGTTAGAAAAAGAGCATTCTATAAGAAGATTCAATTCACGATAACTAGTATCTATCCACAATTTTTTTAGCGGACATGCTTAATTTTATTGACACCATGAATTTCTTTTCATATCACAATTTAACTAAAAGCTGTTAATAGGATTTTTTTCTTATTAAATTTTTTACTGTAGACTGGGCTTGAAAGAAAGAAATAGTTAATAAAATGTCTAATTTCTATTTCTTTCCTACTTTAGAACAGCAACAATAAACAAGAGAGCTTTAATAAAATTCTTTGAGCCACATAAAATGTAAGTGCTATTATCTCGGAAGCCGTTGACAACAGATAAAAGGAAAGTTATACGAGGTTAATTTATAGTTTGAAAATGATTCAGAAATGCAGAAACATATGCTTAGTATTGAATTAAAGTAAAGCTAAATTTGTTGTTTGAGTTGCCTCGCTTTGCGAAATACCTGTATAATTAAAAATATTTTTAAATATGCACCTTCGAAAATCCAGAAATCTTTGCTTTTAAAGCATTCTTTCCATTTCAAATTTTAAAGAATTCAACACTAAATAAATGGACATGCGATATAATTATGCATAAAAACTTATGCTGAAACGTCAAATATACGGAAAGCTCCCAACCAAGGTTTGGTATTTACAGGACAAAATTAAAAATTTTACATTTGGAGAAAAATATTTTCTGACATCGAAACATTTTGGCTACTCAGAAAAATCTTAGTGATAAGAATAGTATATTATTTTATATGGAGGAAAAGTGATACTTTTCATGGCGCGCTCGTGTTTAACAGCCGAACGGAGTGAGGCTGGTAATAGAGAGCAAGCCATGAAAAGTAACTTTTCCTCCAAATAAAATATGCTGTTTTTTCTTCAAATGTCGACAAATTAATGCAAAAACATCTCTTTTTAATAGTAATAATATCTAATTATTATTAAAGATAAATGGATTCGCAAGGCGGCTTAGACCACGGTCGTAGGTGGCCTTGCTTAGACCGGTGTCGGTGAATATAATGTAACATAAAGCTGTCAATGGACACTGTCAACAATAATTATTTTTTTAAGATTGCGTCTCTGATTGCGTTTTAATTTCGTATTGATAAGCAGTTATTGAGTAAGTTCGATTAAATAATAACCAATTTGTTCCTAAATTAGTGATTTTTAGAAATGCAGTCACAAATAGAGTGATAAATACAAATTGTCGTTTAATAAATCTTGAGTTGTTGACGCTTATTTTGTTGTGTGTTTGTATTGTATCTATGTTGCTATGACAACACTTTTACCTCCGCCGGCGGAAAAGTGAAAAGTAAAGCTCCGGCGGAGGAAAAACGAAACTTCACGGCCGCCTACACAGTCGAGTAATGGCGGATTTACTGACGTTTGAAGAAAAACGTTATTTTTTATAAAATGTATCTAGAAAATACGATTTTGTTAACTTGAGTCATTAGAAATACTTTAAATAATTACGAAAAGCATATCTTAATAAAGATCATAACAATACAAATAAAAACGTCTTTTTATGTTTTTTTTATCTGGATCGCAATTTTGTAATTGTCCCACTTAACTCGTTCAAAGCACTGTGAGATATCGAAATGGTTTCATCATGAAAATTTCATTTTAAAAATCGGGCTTTACTTACAAAATATTATCTAGATCTTGGATCAATTTCTCTCTTAATTTTAGGATATGTAGAGTAGTTAAGTTTTGCTTTGGAAAATAACCGGAGAACACAATAAGGCGATGATGGCCGCAGTGCTTTGGGAAAGAACGGGCTTAGGAAAAAACCGGAAGACAAGAAAAACAAGCAAAATTATATTTAGGAGCATTATTCGGAGCATCCTTCATTTCTTGATATTTTTATATTTTTATACCGAGTAAAATGGTTTATTTAGCATTAGTGATTTAGTGCACATTTTATAGATCTGCCCTAATTTGCAATAACTCACTTATATATTTATACTAAAGAAAATAATTGAACGCTATTATTATCTTTTCTCGATAAATATGACAGGTATCCAAAAATTATAAACATCGTGAAGTAATTTCTTACCACAATTAATGAACCACTCCTGACAAATTTACTCATATTCGTAAAGAAATCGAAATAATCGAGGTCTATAATTTCATTTACTGACCCAGCAGTATAGGCCTAAAGATATATCCCGAATATTAAAGGGTTTTCTAAATCTAAATGGCAAATCACTCAAGCAACGTTTTTATGACTATGAATATGAAGTCAGTGCCGGGCGACGATTATGATAATGTGTGAATATTGCATCAGAAAAAATTATATTATAATTTTCTTCGGTTGTACGTTTCCCGTGCTAGCTGGAACCCTAGTGTTCCAGCTCGCGGGCGAATTGGCAACAGTGGCGATTTTATATTGCGATGGACGCCGGCTTACTAGAGCGGGCACCCTTTTGGGGCCTCTAAATTTAATATTGGAAAATTCTTCTATTGAGATTTTTACTTTCTTTGTCTATAGTAAATAGCATATAATACTTATGTTTATATGTCTTAGTAGAAAACTAATATTTTCTTACAGATAATAATATTTATTTGTATGAATACGGTGGCCCCAAGCAATTTATCATTATCAAAACAATGTCTTCGATGTCATTTTACACTGTTTTATATAAATAAGAAAAAATTTTGCTATCGCGTTTATGTAGTTTATTTTAGGATTGTTAGATAACGTATAGCTTGAAGCTTTGTCTATGAACCCTGAAAAATACTTAGTTTTGCACCATATGTATGTGTGTACCATTTACCTTGTAAACAATCACAGTTTTCTGCTTCTTTCCTAACTACGTCCAATACCGCATCAACTAACTCTGCTCCCTCTGTATAGTGACCCTTGGCCCAATTATTTCCGGCACCTGACTGGCCAAATACAAAGTTGTCTGGTCGGAAAAGTTTTCCATATCTTCCTGAACGCACGGCATCCATCGTACCGGGTTCCAGGTCGAGAAGAATTGCTCTAGGTACATATTTTCCTCCACTTGTCCTTGAAGCAACTAAAAAAAAAATAAGTGTGAATTTTTTATATGAGTTGATTACGAGCAAGGAGACTTTCTGGTCTTCGAAATAGCCGTCTGGAAGAAGGAAATATTATCGTAAAGAACCATTGGTATCAGTAAAATTGTGGTATCGAGTAAGACATAGATAACCACAATTTTGGTTTGATGATTGCTCGTTTAAAACATTTTATCCTGTTTATGATATGTAATAAAATATAACAAAATAGACGGTTCTAGTACAAACCGTTCAAGGCCAAAGAGGATTTTTTTTATTTATCTTATAAATGCACTAGACTTTAAACTCTAGACTATCAATTATTATTATTAAGGTGATATTTCCTGATTTTTATTAAGATTTTAAAGTTATCACGCGCTCAAAGTTAATCATACTTAATTCAGTGAATGGAACAAACTATAACCCGAATGAAAGCAATCAATCTACATAGACGACTTATAGTAAAACAGACTTATAAATACAAAGTGGAAGTGTAAGCTATTCTATATGTCTATCTTAATTTGTTTCAATATTTAACTAGCATGAATTATGCAAAATATAATATTTGTTGGTAATAAGAGTATCTATATCAAGTCAGAAATATAATATTGTCACGAAATGTTTTTATCCCGTGACGCCACGCCTTAATTAGCATGCAGGAGAGTAACTCAGATCCAAAATCGCTCTACGTCACGTGAGAGGAGATGATAAAGAAAGCACTTCGGATAAACAATAACGTATATTGGTCAAACTTAACGAGAAAAGATTAACAATGTTTATCGGTCAGAAATGTTGATAAGATTATATTATACCCAAGTACTACGGTGCGCATGCTTTCTCGATTGAGGTATATTTATGAATTGTTTATAAGTCTTTGGTCCCTGTTTTATAAATATAGTATTTCTTAAGAGTTTGTGTTGTGTTTCATTTATAGTTAGTTTGGGTTAGATTCACTTAAATTTCCACTTAGAGTTTGCACTTAAAGTTTGCACTTGAACTTCTCTGATTTTTACTTAGAAAATTATCTTTTAATAAATCTCCTGTAGATTTGACTTGTAATACTGAGTATTACTGAGGGAAGTCCCCCCGAGTCCGCGAGCAATATGCTCGAGCAAGACGACTCAGGTAAGGGAATTGATTCCGCGAGCAATGTGCTTGAGCAAGACGACTCAGGTAAGGAAATTGAGTCCGTGGGCAATGCGCTCGAGTAAGAAGACTCAGGTTTAGGTGAGACACAAAGCCTGCCGAACTGAAGGTTCGGTAGCGTATTTATAATTTATATCATAAAATCTGCTGAGCGTTGCATGCTTAAGGTTGAAAGTCGCTCGCGTTGCCTGCTCGCGGTGTTTATAGTTTGCCTTTAATGTGTATATAATAATTTCCAAGTTCAAGCTCAACCTTAGGACAGGGTGATATTTATTTAGCAGTTTATGCATTTTAGTAGTTCACAAGGTAAAAAGGAAAATTTAAATTCCACAGTTATTGTAATTTTGGCAGATATAGGCCATAGGCGTATGACAAATATATTACCTAGGCTGTAAAAATATTAAAAAATTATCGTAATTTATTAGATGATTGAAATAATAGTAACCAAATTTTTATTATTCGATGTTGATGTAATAATTGATAACAAAATAAATGCAATGACAACTTAACCGTTAATTCATCATTAATTTCACGAATTCAGGTCACTCATTTCTTACAATTTTTCAAAGAGTGTTTTAAAGTTCTTTACGATTTATATATTTTTGGCTAGCTACCCTAAACTAGCCCATTAATATGATCATTTTTACAATTTCATGAAGTAGCGTAACTCGAGTTACGTCCGTTCGTGAAATTACGTGTTTTATGAAAATGAGATAATTATCGTTTTAATTTGAAAATTGAGCTCCGCCGCTTATATTATGTATTAAAATTGACCTATATCAGTTACCATTTTTTTAAAGCTACCTACGTCATTTAGTGATATTGATGTCGATATAATTAAACGGATATTTTGAATGACCGCAACATTTTATGCAACCAGAACTAATAAATTTCTTCTATTTTAGACCTATAAACCAACAAAAATAAATTACAAAAGTTATATTTGTTATTATAGTGAGTCATTTAAAACAGAAATTATGCCAACTGATATGCACATGTTGGTCTCTTGAAAGTGTAATTTAATCCGACCACAATTTACTGTAATTTTAGCACTTGGTAATTACGTCTATTCTTGCCTATAGAGTGGACCAAATTGGGGATGCATAATATAATAACTATACCGCTGATCGGTAGAACTAGAAAAATCGAATATTATTGTCATTATTGATCAGCTTTATTTTATCTAAGATCCGACTCTAGGTCTGGAAGTATTTACGTACCTAGATCACTTAATTGGCCTCGTTTTTTGCCAGGCAATCTTGATGGCCAAATGTATCTGAAATTGTCGGAGAATGCTGCTCATTGAGCCCTCGTATAAATAATAGAAATTGAAGACGATCATGAAATCATAATTTTTCAGCAACGACGGTGCACCCAGCTCCTCATTTCGTGCAAACGGTGCCTCAATTTGTAGATGAACTAACCCAAAACTGAGGGGGTCGTATTGAGTGGCCACCACGGTCAGCTGATTTTACACCAATAGAATTTTTTATATTATAGTGTCAGCTAAAGTCTATAATTTATGCTATCCAGTCTGAATCATTGGATCATTTGCAAAATCATGTAATTCATGAATGCCATCAAGTTACACCCGAAATGTTACGTAACGTAAGACAACGCTTTGAACATAATTTATTTTATTGCAAGGGTGTATTAACAAACCGGTCAGAAAAGTAAGCGAATACTTTTTTTTGTATGTTAAGAAAAAAAATCAAACTGCCGTCCTTCGGACTGCCAGCGTCTCTTTGCAGCTGGCTTGCCAGTTTCCTTATAAACTGATCTCTGCATGTTGCAGTTGATGGACACATCTCAGACACATTCATCATGCATGCGTGCCTCAAGGCGCAATGCTCTCACTAACCCTGTTCCTCATTTATATTAATGACCTGCTGACCGAAACCAATAATCCTGTTTACAGTTTTGCAGATGACAGGGCCCTTGTCTCCTATCTCGAGTGATTGCGTTGGATATATCGAAGGTATTCGACGGAGTTTGGCATGACGGACTGCTCAACAAACTGCCGTCCTTCGGACTGACAGCGTCTCTCTGCAGCTGGCTTGCCAGTTTCCTTGTACACCGATCTCTGCACGTTACAGTTGATGGAATCATCTCAGACACATTCACCATGCATGCGTGCCTCAAGGCGCAATACTCTCACCAACCCTGTTGTTCCTCATCTATATTAATGACCTACTGACCGAAACCAACAATCCTGTTTACAGTTTGGCAGATGACAGTGCCCTTGTCCCCTAATTTAGATCAGAAAAACCTTTACCAGCGACTGAGACTTTGGCAAGACAAAAATATAACCAGTGCCCGCCAAGCTTTCATGGAAGGCCTGTCAACGGGTATTAAACTGCCTTCGGAAAAAGGGAAGAGACTAATAATTGCCCACTTTGGAAGCGAAGAGGGATTTTTAAACGGAGGTTCGCTAACCTTTCAGTCATGCCGGATGGAAGATTACCATAAGAACATTAATCCAGATATTTTCGAAGACTATTTTGGTGAAATGATAAAATTTGTTCCGGCTGATTCGGTGGTGATTATGGATAACACAAGCTATCATTCACGGTGCATAGAGAAAACACCAACTTCATCTTGGAGAAAACTGGAAAGTAACGACTGGCTAACTAACAAAGGTATTGAGTTTGACCAATTTGACAAAGAAGGACTAGCCATAGCAAATTTACACAAAACACGTTTTATGAAATATGCCTTGGAAGATATAGCAGAGAAATATAATGTAACTGCTGCGCTGACCGCCATATTATTGCGAACTAAATCCTATATATAACTTATATGGGCGCAAGTGAAAAGGATTTGTAGCAAGACAAAACACGCCATTTAAAATCAAAGATGTTAAGCTACTGTTTGATTAAGCCATTAAGGAAGTGACACCAAAGAAATGGCGAAAATCAGCTCAGCTTGTGATTAAACAGGAGGAGGAAATGTGGGATCTTGACAACCTGATCGATTAGACGATTGACCCATTAATTATAATGTCAAGAGGTTATGACAGTTCCTGAGATGACGAAGGACCTAACCTACTATAATCTAATTGTTGTATAATAGTGTATAATAATAATTATTGATGTGTAAACATTTTACGCGGCGGTATGAGGGTAAATCTGGGGAAAATGGACGGAAGTGTGTAAGGGGATGTGACATCATAACCCATGCGCAGTGATTAGTGCGCAGCTACCTTGTAAAATGTGTTCTTTCTAACGCCAGAATATAGGCAACCAATTTCAAATAAGTGGTTGCATATATTCAGGCGTCACGAAGAAGAAATATACTCTTTACGAGGGCTGCTCGAGTACTAGCAGACTCGCTTATTTTTTAAAATCTATGTATATTATGTACATATTTCATATAATTTTTATTTTGCTAAAATGTCCTTAAATTTAAATTATTTCTACAAGTATCCAACGCCTGCACGCTTTTGGCGTACCATTTTCAGTGTTTATGAATGGATAACAATAGGCAAAACGCATAAGTTAATCTAAAACCGAGTGGTAATACCTGCACTTGATGAAAAGAGAGAATTTTGCAATGAAACCAATGCCGAACTATGGAAGTGTAATAAATTATTGGTGGGTCGCCCTGTAGTCCTTTTTCATATCTAATGAGGTTTTAGCACTCTATACATTTCTAAAATAGACTATAGGGTGCCAATTTGCCTTAACGCGGCCCTGTTTTGAAATAAAGCCAATAAGAAAAAATCCCATCTTCCAGGTGTTAACTAAAAAAATTAACCCGGAAAAACTGATTTAATCTATGTGTCCAATTCCCCAACACTTTTTCCCTTAAATCGTTTATTTATTTCAGCCAGCAAGTTATGCAGAAACACGTAAATCATTAATTTGGTACACACTGTAGAAATCAACATGCACAAACTTTGTTGTGCTTTCTGAACCGTATTATGGTGCACAGTCATTTTGTGGCCTTTGTCATTAAATGTACAACGCTCTTTCATTGAATACCTATTTAGTTTCCGTCTAAATCTTTTCTTGGTAATGATTGCAGTCGTTTACACGACAGTTTTATTATATGTTTTGTAATTTCCAAACTGAAATAGTAATTAGAAAATTCTCTGCTTTGTTTTTTTCCAAGTCACATCTAACCCGAGAATAAGACAATAGGCGTCTAAAATACCATTTTTCTGAATATGACGATATAGGTTAAAAGGTTTTCTAAGAAGCATTTAACCAGTTTAAAGATTAAATTTGAGCAAAAGTTGTAGGTAATTGCTAGCAGAATGAACTTATGCAAAAAGACAGCATGTCAAATAGTCTTAAGAAATATAGATGGTTCACTTCAAATAGGGGGCGAGACAGTGGCAGATAGAAACAGTAAGAAATTCACCGGGAATATCTAGTAGACTTCGAAGATCAATGAAAAATAAAGTTAAAGGATGCATTGAAATGATTGGGGGACATTTTCAGTATCTACTGTAATAGGTGTTAGTTGTGAACATGAATATTTTGACTAAAACTGTTGATATGGTTTTTTAACTGTTACCTATTTATTAAAAGCTTCTGACCTAATAATATATCTTTAATTTTGGCTTTCCTCTAAAATGGTTGTAATAAGAGTAGCTTTTTGCGTAAAAAAGTGCAAATAATTATTTGCTAGTATAAAAGGGCGTTTGAAATTAATTTTTACGTTTGAAATTTATTTTTCCCTTGGAAATGGGATGCGACTAAAGAGCTCAGCACACATCTGGCGGCTCCGTAGATACAACAGAAAAATTCTCACCGGAAGCGCATCAATTTTATTTCTCTCATTTACTGTAACATAATGTAATGACAATAAATTCCTCTGATTATTTATCTGTATACATGCGAAATTTGTGTTGTCAATTTATTTTAACGGTTCCCTTTTTGGTTTTAAAAATAATAGGCAAATATTATAGCTTTTAATAGGTCTCTATTTTACGAAAAATAGGTTCTAATGAACTAAATTTATATATTAAACATGGCAAATAAAAAAATTACAAAAGTTCAGATAGCATCATTGTCTCGAATCAAATTTTCAACGATTTTTAGAAAAAGTTTCAAGTTTTCATTTCGGAGTCCGTTTGATAGAATTCTAACTTCTAATGATTGTAGAAAATGCATAACGCTTATCGGCTGCATGTGAAAGTGCAACTTTGTTGGCTATACCATTCGCTTTTGTAAGTTCTCATCTTGCGAAATATTAAATCCCCACGCTCCAAATCTTTTCCATAATTCTCCATATCTAGCTGTTTCTTAATTACAGATGTTCGCTTTTTTCAATTCAGTACTAAACCTTAGCACTAGTGCCATAAAAACATTTTATAGGATCAGATCACCTGGAAACTCATATTTCATTCTAGCTAATTTTGATTCTGTTTTCTTTTTGTAAATATTATCAACTGTATAATTTGACATGTTGATTTTATTCGGAATTTCAGCGATAAATTGGTTGGCCATACTCCCTAGTTTGCACGCCACTTATTGCAACTTGCAACAAATACCCTCAAATAATCTTGTTCCTTAGTCCCAGATAAATCCACACCAGATGCGAAACCTACCGCCTAACGCATGAAACAAGAATTCGTTTAAAGCTCCGCCTCCTTGGGATTGCCAGCCATCCCAAGAAATAGTCAGAGCAAGCTCTAGTGTAATTCTAAACGCGAGCCACGCGAGTCTTTTGGTTTAGTCCGAGAGCGTTACGAAAAATAATTAATCTTTATTTTATTTTTGTTAAGATGCCTGGTTATAAGTGCCTTTACTTGAATTGTTCTACTAGAAGCGGTGGCGAAAAGTCATTATTTAAATTACCCCGCGATCCTGAAAGGTATATAAATGTTGTTTAATGCACATTCCAGCACACTTATTTCCAAAATTATTGCATATTCTAAAATCGAATGAGCACGAAATTCAACTAAATCTAAAAACTGGCAGATACAATGTTATAGTTAAATCTTTTTTAAATCCAACTAATGTTATACAGCCGCCAGAATATTGGCCACATATGGGAAATTCTTCTATTATTATGATATCGGGACTTGTGTTTTAACCAATCAATTCTGCATGTCTGACAATCTACAAATGCATTTTAACATTAAAAATGTTTCTGTTTTCCTAGTATAGGGCCTCAAATCGTGAAAGAGTGCCTGCTACATTTGCCACGTTCATGACGTCATATGTGTGATAGATCGTGTTAGTTTGTTTATTTAAACCTAAATTTGATTATAACGTATCGGAATTGGTTCAAATGACTAAACTAAAGTGGAACTAACCGAAACTAACCGAAAGTTTATTGAACGACTAACCAAAACTAAACAAAAGCACCAAAACGAGCTAAAACGTAATGAAACAGGTTACAAAAATGAAAGTAAGTTAAAACTAATCAAAACGAACCGAATTTTGGCGACTAACCAAAACTAACCAGAAACATTAAATTTGATTATAACGTGTCGGAACCGGTTCAAATAATTGAAATAAATTGGAACTAACCGAAAGTTGATTGGACCACAAACCAAAACTAAGCGCCAAAATGGACTAAAACTTACCGAAAGTTGATTGAACGACTAACGAATTAAAAGTAACCAAAAGCACCAAAACGGGCTAAAACGCATCGGATTAGATTAAAAATATTGAAGTAAGTTCAAACTAACCCAAATTAACCGCATTTTGGTGACCAACCAAAACTAACCAAAAACATTAAAAATGCTTATAACGCCTCGGTACCGGTTCAAATAAATTAGAACTAACTGAATCTTAAAGTTGATTGAACGACTAACCAAAACTAACCAAAAGTAATTAAAATCATCAAATCGGGCTAAAACGTATCGAAATAGATTAAAAATGTTAAAACTAACCCAAATTAACCGAATTTTGTTGACTAAGCAAAAATAACCAAAAACACTAAAATATTTTAAAACCTATCGGAATTGGTTAAAATCACCTACGTTGGGGTTTGAAACCTTCGGCAACATGCACTAAAACAGAGTTTTATCTACAATACCGGAACAGAATATTTGCACTCGACGCGCGTTTCGCTAACCATGTTAGCATCATCAGGAGATGATTAAAACTGTTTTAATCATCTTCTGATGATGCTAACATGGTTAGTGAAACGCGCGTCGAGTGCAAATATTCTGTTTCGGTATTGTGGATAAAACTCTGTTTTAGTATTGGTTAAAATAATAAATTAAAACTAACTGAAATTAACTGACAGTTGATTGAACGACTGACCAAGACTAACCAAAAGCACCAGAAAGAGCTAAAACATATCGGAACATCTAATTAATAGAATTTTGGCGACTAACTAAAATTAACCAAACCATTAAAATTGGTTATGACGTATCGGATCCGGTTCAAATGACTGAAATAAATTAAAACTAACGAAAATTAACCGAAAACTGATTGAATGACTAACCAAACTAATCAAAAGTAACCATAAACACCAGAAAGGGCTAAAACGTATCGGACGTGATCAAAGGTATTAAAATAAGTAACTAACTCAAATTAACCTAATTTTGGCGACTAACTAAAATTAACCAAAAACGTTTAAATGGGATATAACATATCGGAACGTGTTCAATAGACTAAAATACATGGGAACTGGCTGAAAGTAACCGAATGTTGATTGAATTACTAACCAAAAGTAACTAAAAGCACCAAAACGGGTTAAAATGTATCGAAATAAATTAAAACCATGGAAGTAAGTTAAAACTAATACAAATTAACCGAATATTGGCGACTAACCAAAAACACTAAAATTAAGTTTAACGTATCGAAACTGGTTCAAATGACTAAAATAAATTAAAACTAACTGAAAATTAGCATTTTTTTCGTGCTTTTGGTTAGTTTTGGTTAGTCGTTTAGCCAACTTTCGGTTAATTTCAGTTAGTTTTAGTCATTTGAACCGGCTCCTATACGTTATTACTAATTTTATTTTTTTTTGGTTAGTTTTCAATTCAATCAACTTTCGGTTACTTTCAGTTAGTTCCAATTTATGTTCGTCATTTAAACCGGTTGCGATACGTTATAACCAGGTTAAATGTTTTTGGTTAATTTAAGTTAGTCGCCAGACTTCGATTAAATTCAACTTACTTTAAAATTTTTAATCTGTGTTTAGCCCTTTTTGGTACTTTTGGGTTAGTTTTGGTTAGTCGTTCAATCAATTTTTGGTTGATTTCAGTTAGTTTTAAATTATTTTAGTCATTTGAACCAGTTCCAATACGTTATAACCAATTTTATTGTTTTTGGTTAGTTTAGGTTAGTCGCCAATATTCGGTTAATTTGGGTTAGTTTTAACTTACTATAATATTTTGAATCTGCTCCGATACATTTTAGCCCGTTTTGGTGCTTTTAGTTGCTTTTGGTTAGTGTTGGTTAGTTATTTAATTAACTTTCGGTTACTTTTAGCTAGTTCCAATTTATTTTAGTCGTTTGAATCAAATCTGATATGTCTTAATCAAATTTAATGTTTTTGGTTAGTTTTGGTTAGTCCTTGAAATTTGGCTCGTTTTGGTTAGTTTTAACTTATTTTAATGTTTCCAAACCTGTTCCGATACGTTTTAGCCCGTTTTAGTGCTTTTGGTTAGTCGTTCAATCAACTTTCGGTTAGTTTTAGTTAGTTCCAATTTATTTTAGTTATTTTAACCGATTCCGATATCTTATGATCAAATTTAAGTTTAAATAAACGAACTAACACGATCTCTCACGCGTATGACGTCATGTGGCAAATGTAGCATATACTTTTTCACTATTTGAGGCTCTATATTAGGATAACAGAAACATTTTCAATGTTAAAATATCCTTAAATCGGCATACATTAAAGCGTATTAAGGGAATTTCTGTAAAATAGTCACAGCAGCCATAATAACACAAGATTTCCATGATCGCCTGTTGGGAAAAAGAAAGTGAATGGCTATTGAAAAGTTTTATTTTTCCCGAACCAGTCCACCAACAAAACACGTTTAATTGGCGCAGACCAACTATTTTAATTTTGAAGAACAATTCTATAATCATACCCAGATTATTTGGTGCAGGCCGCGTATAACCGCCTCGTCAAGGTTAAAGTTGGTTGGCGAGGAATTTGCCGATCTTTTGCATCTGGTGTGGATTTATCTGGGCCTTAGTAGTAACGTATCACCTAAAACGTATCTATCTTCTTCAAAACAGTTATATGTTATTGACTAAAGAATACTTCTTCATAGTCATCTTCAAAGGGGCCTACCTCCCATATGGTGGATTTTCGGACCCATGTTTCTATGGAAATGGAACCGATATATCCTTAAAGTTAAGTACCACGGTTTCCGAACACTATATGTATCATATATGATAATATTTAAGTGAGAGGTTCCTTCAATATTTATATGTTACCGATACAATTAGTAACATATACAAGAAGTAACAAAAGTTGCAATTGTTATTATAAACTATTTATTCGAAAATTGACTTTTAAACCAGAGCTTTAAATTTTATAAAGGAAACGCTAAAGAAATGCAAGTTACCGCAATATCTATTGACTGTTGCTGATATTCTACTTCTCGGGTTGCATAAAAGTTGCCATGTCCGACAATTAGGTACATGCAAATGGGATTGGACACGTGGAATATGAATGCAAAAGTATTCCAAGCATTCAGGAATTCTTATAATATTGTTAAGAACTTTAAATGCAAACCGATATCGTCGTAACTCCAACTTAGAGGCCAAAGAAGATAAGTTTAAATAAACCATATCAAGGGCGGTTCTATAGGAGGAAATTGGTATTCAAATAATCATCAAGGTCCCGTCAAGGAATGGCGTTACCATAAGCACTGAACATTAACAATGTTCAGCGCCATAAGGCAGGCAAACATAGGTTTTATTAAATTTTTAGCATCTGCATTTCAAGTATTG
>MU195141.1:1483-16616 GCA_016904865.1 Pissodes strobi | reverse complement strand
GAAATATATTTCAAAGGCTCTGGTTGTCTAGTTTAAATGGCTAACCTTTGTCTTCATGGATTTTAATGTTTGAACTCTCTTTTAATCACTCAGGAAAATGCTCACAAGCTTTTCTTTGAGGCAGGTTCTATCAAATCGACGTTCCCGGGTAACGGTTCCCTGCAGATTTTTAAGGCAAATTTACTTGTTGCTTGACAAATATAACTTCTGCTCTAGTTCGATGAACCGAGCTGTGACGTTAGATGCTTCATCATGCGATTGCGCTCGATATTTCAACTGAGGTAAGTTGGCAACAACGTTTCAGAAGGCAAGGTGTTAAAATTCGGGATCGGGAGTGATCCGATCTTTCTTTCACGCCGAAGACCTGGCGACGAAAGGTCCGCATCTTTTGTGAAGCCTTTTCGAGGTGCCTCATGAACTTGTTGAAATAATTAGGGCCAATATTTTGATATTTTTGTTACGTTAATGTATTTTGACCCTAACCAGTGCTAGTGTCTTGGAGGCTACCTATAAAAGTTTTTGTTGACTTATGAGAATCCTACCTCCACGTCGTAAGTCACAATATCTTCATGTTGTCTTCAGTGGAATTAATTGTATTTTCCAATCTTTATAGAAGAATTTATGTTGCTGTTGCTCTCATATGGCCGCTCCTAGAAATTGACGATTATTGGCTTTGAAGAAACCTCTCTAGAATGGGCAGTATTTGTTTTGTTCGACTAGCCATTAACAAGAAGGAAAAGAGCAATTTTCCTATAGATGGTTCTATAGGTAATATGAAAAACTAGTTAGGCTATGAAAACTCTTTTCAATAATAGATATTTATTTTTTGTTAAGACAAACAATTGTTTTTATGGTCCTTTCCACGGGTTTTTCCACGCTTTAACACACATCATATCGCCTTTTCGTAATTGCGATCTCTATTTTGGATATATTACGATCAATGATCAGGATCATCTACTACTTGCGTGTTTTGGATTTTTTTGGCGTGTCTTTGGTTGGATGTGGTGTGGCCAAGTTGTTTGGATAGATCAAGTTATGATTTGCAGTGTTTTGGAGATGCACGGACCGTAAATATACTAATACTGGTATTAGTAAATTAGAAATACCTACTTCATAAGTTGTAAGTAATACGATTTGGTTTTTTACATATTAAGTGACTAGTTTCATATGCCTTATTTTATATCCTTGCGGCAGAATAAAATTATGAATTTTAAACTCTGTACGCTATACACCAACTCATCATTCTAGTAACCTATTAATTTGTACGACAGTATATTTGGCTAAAAGTTGAGATCTGACACAACTGTCAATAATAGTCAAGATTTTGTAAGCATTTTTTTGTATTGCTTTATTATTTATACATGTGATTTAAATTGTACTGTGTTTATATCAAGGAATCTCATCCATAGTAGGGAAAGAATAAAGTATTTATTTCGGGGAAATATTATGTCTTATTGAAAAGCTTCTCCAAAAATTACTTTTCAGGATTTAATAACATTGTAAATTTTTCCTAGTTGAGTCTTAGTTAACTAGGTGGCGCCTAATAACTTTATTAAAGTGTACCGAAGAAGCCACGGACTATCCACTGTATTACTGGCTGCCGTTTGCATCTATTGGTAATTTGCTAAATGGGTTTAGGAAACGTTGTCATAATCTAAATCGCTTCCTCTTGTGTCATTGTCCCACCAGGTCTGTTTGACGTGAAGATGACTTGGTTGTTGTCTTTGGCTGCCCGGGGTGGCTCAGCTCCCCTAAGTAGAAGTGAGTGGTATTCATCCCCAGGCGCCCCTCTCCACTTTTCTGAAGCCTATTGCGGCGTCTTATTATCGGCCCTCGGCCTCTTGGAGAAAGTATCCCTCGGCGCATCTTGTCGAGATGTAGAGAGTAGAGCCTCCTCCCTGACCGATATCGGGGCAGTTGGGAGCCCAACTGGCAGCTGCTTAGCCGCCCGTCAAAATCTTCACCCATTGAATCTCTACATTTCTCGCTTTTCGACTGCTGGATTGCCTTGGGGGCATCCATGCGTCGGAATGGATGTGCGCTGCTGCAGTGGACCGCTGCTGCTGCTGCTGCTGGCCAAGCGCTGCTTCGTAAATTGCCAATGTCTTTTTCTGCCTCTGCTTCATCTTCCTTTTATTATCCATTATTAGCCTTCCACTCCTCGGTTTGGTCTGGAGCCGGCTTTTTCTCTTTAATCTTGGGGTCCGACGTGGATGCCGTCTCCTGACTACCGCTAGGTAGTCAGGAGAGTAGTAGACCCACCCATGAAGGCTTTGTTTTATGCCGCCTTGAAACGTCTGTAGAAATGGAGGTATGTCTGATAAGTTGTAAGTAATACCATTTGGTATTAAGGCCTCATTTTTTGGCGGGTACATCTCCATGGTTTCGGCCTTTTTAATGAAGCCAGGGTGCTTCAAATCTTTTTCTGGCAGGTTATCTTTATTGTTGCCTATATCACTCAGCTGTAAAATAAGAGATGATTGAGATTGTGTCTTGTGTTTCTGTCAATGTCTGTGATTTGTACATTGCGTCGAGCGCCAATGGAGCGGATCCGATGCCCCTCCCCCACCACCATGGATGGATGTTGCCCCGCCAAGGGTTGCACGGAACGATCCTGAGCGGGCGTCACTTGGCAGTACCACGCACCTCGAGATTATACACTTGTTGATGAGGCAACACTTGCTAGATAATGGTGGGCATATGTCCACCACGGCGGCACTAGTGTGCCATATCACCTTCCACCCCCGGATCGGTCCCTGGATCACAGCCTCCTCCGCAACCGGAGGGGCGGGCGAGGAATCGTGACCCATACCAGCGCACGGTTTGGTTAAATGGGGTGCGCGCCTGAAAGTATGCAGTGTAGTGTGTATGGTGGGTTACAAGTGAGTATGTTTTTATGTATCTCGACAAGTTTTTCGAGTTATTCCCCTATATATTCGGCGTTCTTAGTTAACTATCAGGGTCAGCTCTAGCTGCACGTAGGTCAACGCTTACGGACGCCGGTCTTGACCTACACCGACGAGCACACTCTCGGCACGCATCTTAGACCCGTGGCGAGGTTGCTCCCCCCAGGTCGCCCTCGAGGGTGAACCCGAATGGGTTTGCCCGGAGTCCGTCAACTCCGGATGCTTTAGTTACTAGGAATGCATGGTCTACAAGTAAAAATTTGTTGAACAAACTTCGAGATTCATACAAACGATATTTAAAGAACACATAGGTAGTACATTTAAAGTATAGTAGGACGAAAAAATCATATGTGCCTAGTATGCTTTTAGAAACAGTCACACAATAACACCTAATTAACAATGTAAAACTAATTACTTCGTAGGATATCTGATAGCCGACTATTCATGCATACGAAAGCATGAGAATTATTAAACTGGGACTAGTTTAAATAAAGATAGAGGACCTATGCCGTATAGTTCATTGTACTGGATCAACGAGCATAACTAAAGAGTTCCCAGGATTCGTTTGATGAAGTAAATAGTGTAAAATAAAGTATAGACAGATTAAAAAGTTAGCTTTCATCATCTCCTGGTGATGCTAACATAGTTACCGAAACGCCAGTAGAGTGTGAATTGTGTTTCGGTATTATGGAGAAAACTGCGTTGTAGTAAATCTATAGTTATCTAAACTCTAGTAGCTACGTTCGGTTCTTATGAACAATGCTCATTAAATGATATTTGTTTACCAATAATATATTATATGTACTTCAATAATATATCATCTGCATACAGATATTAATCAAACATTTGTCAAAGTTTGACTGACGCCTAGTCTTTTCTATTAATTTCCATAGATACGACTGATACGAGGTAAGCTGCGTCCGTACACGATCGGCGCTAGTAACATCACTTCTGGCTAGCTTCTGCTTCCATGATCGAAACGAACTGCACTAAAATCGTTTGATTTCAAGACCTTTTCTCTCCATAAATAGAAGTAGCCTCAACTTGAATTAAACCCTATTGTGCTTGTAACAATGACTATTATAAAACAAATCGATAGAATATAATTCTTATCAGCAGTTCTTTAGTTTGAAGTATGTATTGAACTACTTTTATGTGATTGCTTAAGGGGAGGCAGAAACAGGATCGAGCGTTCTGTGCTCTTCTCTTATGCATGCCACTAGCACTTTTTAGTTAAAAAAGTCACAGAATAACACCTAAAATAATCTTGCTTATGATGTCATATAAAATAAGTCAGTAAGCCAATCTCATGTTTTTTTTTTATCTTACAGGACTATCTTTGATTATCATCCTGATATCAGCAGTAGTATGCGTAATTACAACGCTATCTTTGTCGGCAATCTGCACAAATGGAGAAGTAAAAGGAGGTAAGTATCTATGAGCAAAATAAAACAATAGCAACTATTTATTCTAAACTTGGTGGTTGTAGGTGATAGCTCTTTTAAGCGAGGTAAGCGGCTGTGTCTCAGAAACTACTAATCGTACAGACTTGCAGTAAAAAATTATATAACTAAAGTGACCAAAAGAAAACACTGGAAATAATTTTCAAGTTCATACCTCTACCGCTAGGGGACGCAATAGCTATGGTCGGGTAGAAAAATGAATTTTACTCAAAAATGTTTTATTATAAGTTGATAAAAGAATACCACCGCTGTAATCCTCGTGAAATTCTGCATCTTTTTTGTTCATCACTTTTGATTGTAGGGCATGAAATAAGGGCGGGGGAGAAGTCTGACTGATTGAAATGCCTATAACTTTAGTTTGACTCAACATATTTGAGCAAACTAGGTTTCGTTTGTGAGAGGAAACCTTGCTTATTATGAACAAAATATACACATGACAAATTGGTGTTTGTTGTTCCCGCTAGGGGGCGCCAATTCAAAAGTTCATGGTTTTTTTTTTTCATTTTTCTCCGAAGTTTCAATTATAATGATACCATTATTTTAACAGACACAGAAAGTAGATCAAATTTGCAGGAAAAACCCTCTAAACCGCATATCGATAACTTCACGCGTTCAGGAGTTATTGCATGCATTGGAAAACAAATTATTTTTCGGATTTATGGCCAAGCATGCCATGACTAAAGTAAAAAATGTTTTATTAACAAAAATAATCAAAACAATCATGAAAATAACTTTAATGATACTATAATAATAACATAATAGGAAATAAGCTCGGAAATAAGTGTAAATTGTGACTTAGGACTGCTCCAATATTTTAAGAAATTTGGTGCAACAATTGAACGAAGCTTATCTCAGGTACCCAGTTTTAGTATAATAGTTATTGTGATCTTTCTCCTAAATTAAAATATCAGCCAAAAACTATCAGGAAATATGAGCAGAATAAAATCAAAATTTTGCCCTTTTTCTGACGAATTTCGGACTCGGTAATTCACACCTATGTACTTGCTTCAATGGTCTCAGAATTAGTTGGTAAGATTTTTGGTATTTGCATTTTTATTATTTTTAAGTTTATGATCTATATCTGTATGTTTAATTATCTATTGTAATTTTTGCTTAAGTACAAAAAGAATGTATTTTCTTGTTTTTTTCTATATTAATATGCAACTTGTTTTAAATAAAAGAACACAAGTTTCTTAAGTAATTCACACGTATGTTTTTATACTTTTTCACATTTAATAGGCCGTAGGAACAAAAAACAAACTTCTTTGAAAGAAACGTCAAATCTTTTCCACTCTTGGCACAGCGATTACGCGATACTGGCAGTTTTCTTCGTCCTAAATTCTGTAGGCGTGGCAATGGAAGAACTGAAGACAATATTATTAATGTCCTGGCATACATAGAGTATAATAGACAGATAGGAACTAGGGCATTATCTTCAAACTTGGGTATAGCACGAACTACTGTTCGTAATATTTTAAAAGACTGCAGGTAGATCCACTACATTAATTACCACATCCTTCTTCTTCAACTGCCAGCGGCTGAAATCGAAGCGGCAATTTTCTCCGCCCAACAAAGATTGAAACAATGTGTGCAACATGATGGGAGGCAGTTTGACCACATGAGACATTAAATTAAAATGTTCTATTCGAATTCGGTCCTTTAAATGATTGTTTAATAATTATTTTTGATAATATATACAGTATGTCTCACTAACTTGGAACCATATGGGAAACTTCTTTAATGTTGATTTTACGAAAAAAAGTTGCTCTTTATAAAAAGTTCTGCTTCCTGAGAAAATAATATTAGACTATTAAAACTTGAATTAGCATATACAGAGTGGTCATAAAGTAGGAAAATGTACAGGGTGTCCGGAAATTCCGTTCGAATAATTTTAGGAGTGATTCTACATAAGAAAATATGAATTTTTTTTTTATATGAACATGGGTCCGAAAATGCATATTTTCCAAGATACAGAGTGTCAAACTTTTTATAAAAAACCAGTTTTTTTTAATACCTTAAACATGATTTTAGTGATTTTGTTGAAATTTGGCAGTCTTATCTGTAGTAATAAGGAGCTCATTGACCCTTAATTAGATTAAAAATATAAAGTCCAGCGGCGTCCCGGGGGGCATCATACCGAATATTATTGACAAAGAAATGTGCGCCCCTGACTATTTTAAACGTTTTATATTTTCTTCGTATTAAGCAACTAAAAATACAACATTTATGTTTCTTTAATTGCTTTCGTATCTTGTTTCGTTTTCGAGAAAAAAAAAATAAAACCAGTTTATTACAGCGTTTGATGTAGAATTTGATGCCTTAAAGAAATGTAATAAACTGGTATCGAAAACGAAACAAGATACGAAAACAATTAAAGAAACAAAAATGTTGTATTTTTAGTTGCTTAATACGAAAAAAATATAAAATGTTTAAAAGAGTCAGTGACGCACATTTCTATGTCAATAATATTCGGTATGATGCCCCCCGGGACGCCACTGGACTTTATATTTTTAATCTAATTAAAGCTAAATGAGCCCCTTATTACTACAGATAACACTGCCAAATTTCAACAAAATCAGTAAAATCATGTTAAAGGTATTAACAAAAAACTGTTTTTTTATAAAAAGTTTGACACCCTGTATCTTGGAAAATATGCATTTTCGGACCCATGTTCATATAAAAAAAATCTCATATTTTCTTATGTAGAATCACTCCTAAAATTATTTGAACGGTATTTCCTGACACCCTGTACATTTTCCTACTTTATGACCACTCTGTATATCCTAAGTCAAGTTTTATTGGTCTAATATTATTTTCTCAGGAAGCAGAACTTTTTATAAAGAGCAACTTTTTTTCGTAAAATCAACAATAAAGAAGTTTCCCATATGGTTCCAAGTTAGTGAGACATACTGTATATATATATATATATATATATACGTACATGATCAATAATACGAAGCCCGGTACACACTACTGGTCAATCGAAGCCCGGGTATAAATTCACGAAGAGTAAGGGGAGTTAGCTTTAAATATGCACCAAACGTCACAGTTTTTGCGAGTCCCACTAACTCGTACGGTCTTTAAGAAGCCCAACTGCATAATAATTAATATTTCTTGCTGAATATACGAAGCCTGGCGATGTTGCCACGATCAAAAGCTAATTCGTACGGTCGTTAAGAAGCCCAACTGCATAATGATTAATATTTATTGCCGATTATACGAAGCCCAGAAAAATTGCCAGTATCAAAAGCTATTTCCATGACGTTTCTAGCGATCTGTGACCAATTTAACTGCATTTAAAGGATATAAGAAATATTGCCACTGACATTTCCCGCGATTTAACTGCATTTAAGAGATATTATTTAATTACTTACTTTTCACCCTCTCAGATTCGTGTCCTAAAAGTTACCTACGTGTCGTAAAATTGTTATTATTGAAGTGAAAACTTCTTTAGACGCGTTTTGCATGTTTTTTTTTTGTGAGGGTTGAATGAGACGGAGCCGTCACGCGTCACGCATCAAGCTCGGATATATAACGTAACGCTGGCATGTTCCCGTAAAGGTAGAGGGTCGAAATTTTCAGGGGATGTAGCCGGGGTAAAAAGAAGATCCTGGACGAAAACGGGACCCCGTACACCTCTCCGTTTGGCCAAGGCAGCGGGGAGCAGGAAAAACCTAAATAATTAATATCAGGAGAACGGGAAAAGGTACTGGGTCGAAATTTTTATGGTAGGTGCGCCCCATGGGTGGCCACCTTAGACCATACGGGGGAGACCGGGGCTCTAATCTAAGGGGGGATTTTTGGGGAAAAACGTCCCCGTCTAGGTAGAGGGCTGAATTTTTCAGGGGATGTAGCCGTGGTAAAAAGAAGATCCTTGACCAAAACAGGACCCCGTACACACCATAGTTTGGCCAGGGGAGAGGAGAGAAGGAAAAATTAAATAATTATTTCGGGAGAACGGGAAGAGGTACGGGGTCGAAATTTTCATGGTAGGTGCGCCCCATGCGTAGACCATACGGAGGGGACCGTGGCTCTAATTTGAGTGGGGAGTTTCGGAAGAAACCGTTTTTCGCCCGTATCTCTGCAACGAAGGCTGATATCGAAATTCTGACAAACGATGGCCCCGCTTGTTGAAGTTTTCACTTCTGTCGTGCGGTCTTAAGCACACACCAAAAATTTTTATTTTTCACCGTTTCGCCAAGGTATGTTTGATAAGCTATTATCTGTGATTTTCTATTTACATTTATTTTTGATTTCGTTCTAATTAGTCAAATTACTTCTTAAATAAATTTATCATTAGTCGTACGATACAATTTAATGGATAAAACGTACTACACGTTTTAAGTATGACAAAAATTCGACTTTTTGTTAGGAGTAGGTATGTGTTAACAAAGTTACATTTGTAAGCAAAAAATCTTTGGATGAATCTAGATAAATTACTTTGTGTTGTGAAGTCACACCAATTTTATTTACTTAGCTCTTTGAAAATATTGATATTATTTTTGAAGTGAAAACTTCTTTAGGCGCGTTTTGCGTTTTTTGTGGGGGTTGAATGAGACCGAGCCGTCACGCGTCACGCTCGAATAAGTAACGTAACGCTCCTTCTACTGGCATGTTCCCGTATAGGTAGAGGGATGAAATTTTCAGGGGATGTAGCCGGGGTAAAAAGAAAAACCTGGACGAAAATGGGGCCTCTTACCCGCCCCCGCTTGGCCAGGGAAGGGGGAAGAAGAAAAATAATAATATATAAATATAATTAATTTCGAGAGAACCGGAGGAGGTACGGGGTCGACATTTTTATGGTAGATGCGCCGCATGGATGCCACCTTAGACCATACTGAGGGGCGGAAGCTCTAATTTAAGGGAGGATTTTGTGGGAAAAGCCGTTTTTCGCCCGTATCTCTGCAACGAACGCTCGGATCGAAATTCTGACAATCGATGACCCCGCTTGTTGAAATTTTCACTTCTGTTGTGCGGTCTTAATCACACACACCAATTTTTTTTTTTCCTTAAAAACATGCTGCTATGCTGTTATGAAATCTATAATAGTATATTATGATATAAGTGTATAAGAGGGCCTTTAAGGCACGCGCGACATATTTCAAAACACGACGCGCAGCGGAGTGTTTTGTAAGTCGCAAGGGCTTTAAAGACCGCTTATACACGTATATCATACGCTATTTTTTATTACGAATGCATCATAATCTCAAAAATGTTTTAAATATTAAACTTACGGAATATATTGACGAATATATTAATCTGTCACATTTGACATGATCAAATGTTTCTATAGCAACCTTTAAAAAAGTAGGCGCATCATAAACATCATTTTAAGCACGCTGCAGCGTGCGATAATCGTTGATTATGATGCATGCGTAATAAAAAAAGTCTTATTGAAGTGAAAACTTCTTTAGGTGCGTTTTGCGTTTTTTTTTTGTGGGGGTTGAATGAGACAGAGACGTCACGCTCGGATATGTAACGTCACGCGTCACCCTCCTTCTCTGGCATATTCCCGTATTGGTAGAGGGCCGAAATTTTCAGGGGAAGTAGCCGAGGTAAAAAGATGCTGGACGAAAACGGGACCCCGTATCCTCCTCCGTTTGGCCAGGGGAGAAGGAAAAACTTAAACAATTAATTTCAAGAGAACGGGAAAAGGTACGGGGTCGAAATTTTTATGGTAGGTGCGCCCCATGGGGGGCACTTTAGACCATACGGGGGGACCGGGGCTCCAATTTATAGAGGGATTTTTGGGGAAAACCCGTTCCCGTATAGGTAGAGGGCTGAAATTTTCAGGGGATGTAGCCGGGGTAAAAAAGAAGATCCTGGACGGAAACGGAGCTCCGTACCCTCCCCTCGTTTGGCCAGGGGAGGGGGAGAAGGAAAAACTGAAATAATGAATTTCGGGAGAACGAGAAGAGGTACGGGGTCGAAATTTTTATGGTGGGTGCGTCCCATGAGGGGCCAGCTCAGACCATACGGGATGGGCCGGGGCTCTAATTTAAGGGGGGCTTTTGTGGGAAAAACCGTTTTCCGCCCGAATCTCTGCAATGAAGGCTCGGATCGAATGAAAACTTCTTTGGCGCATTTAAACTAAATTTTTTATTAATGTTTATCAGGAGCCTGACAAGTCGCTTTGACCGTGCTCGGATTTTAATATGCTTTGTTTAGTTGCATTTTTTTGAATCCTATGTGTTGCCTGAAACTAATCGAAAGTTGATTGGACGATTAGCCAAAACTAACCAAATCTATTAAATTTGATTATAACGTATTGTAACCAACTGAAATAAGTAAAATAAGTTGAGACTAAGTGAAACTAATCGAAAGATGATTAGATGACTATCCAAATCTATAAAAATAGATTATAACGTATCGAAACCAACTCAAATGACTAAAATAAGTTGGTACTAAGTGAAACTAGCCGAGAGTTGATTGGACGACTAGCCATAACTAACCAAATCTATTAAAATTGATTATAATGTATTATAGCCGAACAAATGACTAAAATAAATTGAGACTAAGTGAAATGAACGAAAAGTTAATTCGACGACTAACCAAAATTAACCAAATCTATTAAAATTGATTATAACGTATCGGAACCGTTTCAAATGACTAAAATAAGTTGAAACTAAGTGAAACGAAGCGAAATTTGATTGGACGACTAGCCAAGGCTATTAAAATTGATTATTCAAATAAGTTGAAACAAAGTGGAACTAATCGAAAGATGATAAGTTGGCTCTAAGTAAAACTAGCCGAAAGTTGATTAGACGACTAACCAAATCTATTAAAATTGATTATATAACGTATCGGAACCGACTCAAATGACTAAAATAAGTTGAGATTAAGTGAAACTAACCGCGTTAGATGGGGGATCCGGGATCACACTCTTTCTCTCTTATGGAATCGACAAAGAAGTATTCATTTCTATCACGTGTACAGGGTGGCTCGAATTCGCATCTATGTATGGGGATCTCGAAAACCGTAAGAAATACAGTGTTCAGTCAAATTAAACGCGCGTCGAGTGCAATAACTCTGTTTCGGTATTGTGGATAAAACTCCGTTTTAGTTAGTATTATATGACAATAAGGAATATATTATATTTGACCATTACTTTACAGATTGAAAACTACGTAACTAATAGTAATTCCAGTTAATAGGACTAAAATAAAATCACATACCTAATACTGTAATAGGGGTAAAATAAAATATCTACATCTGAACAGACAGTGCTTCCCTTCGAATTTCAACTGTCAAATAAATTATTGTACAGATAAGATTTATGATAATTCACCTGGGTCATCCTGTTACATCTCAATGTGTCGTAAATATAGTTGTATAGTAGTTTTGACAAGATTTAAATTTCATTTCGATTTAAGCCTTTATTTAAAAAAAAAGCAGGAAAAATCATATCTATTTTGTTAAAACTTGCCCTATTTCCCAAAGTTCTAGGCAATGGCACATATATATAATCTATCAGAACTTCGTCTTATTTTATCCAAATTAAACTTTGGAGTCGTTGGTATTTGATGCTTAAAAAAAATAAAACAGTAGTATCACTTCTAGTTTACCGATATTTGCGAGCTTGCTTGGAAGTTTTATGGGAAACTCTGCCTATTTAAAGAAAACATAAAATTAATAATTGAGTTAGGTAGATTGAGGCGTAAATTTATAATTACATTCTTAACCAGAGTGGGCACGCGATTTAATCAAACTCGAGATTCGAATAAACAGTTTTCCTTAACAAAATCTTGTATATTTCTGAACGCCTTGTACTGCCAAGCATATTTTCGGGTTCTACTTTTTTGAAAAGTACAAATTTTTCACCCTATATTGCGATATCGATGCATTGTTCGACACTATGTAGGTATATAGATTTTTAAGAACTGTGTAATCAAAAATCAATTTATCATATAGAATAAAATTAAACTAAAATCGCTTTTAAAATTGTAGGTAGTGTAGGTAATGGTAAAATAGCTATTTATGTAACCAGTTATTTTGTGTAAAGAATGAATTTTTGCGGAGCGAGCGTAGCAAGATCATGCACAAGAATACAAATTGCACAACATAGATAATGTTTCTTTTCTAATTTTGAAAATATAACTTTCTGAAAATAATAAAATAAATTTAAAAAAAAATTTGACAATCAACTAAATATCTTTTTTATCCAATCGGACGAAAAACTACACCTTTTCGATGTCTTTTCTCACTGCAAAGGTCATGATTCCCGTATATTGTATTCGTTGCTCGGCAACATGCAATAACTCTACGGGAATAGGCAATAACTGTACGGGAATATAACATTTCCGTCCTATTTAAACGCCTTGTTTGTCAGATCTGACGTTTATCAAAAGTAACATTTAGCTGCAGTTTCCGTAGTTATGTAATAAACTTATTAAAAAAAATTCAAATTTATGAAATCTTTATCATAGAGGAATATAAAAATAAAGAGAGTGTTTTATTCTTATGGGAAAATTGGCATTGAGTTTTGACTTTGACCGCTGCCCTGCGCAATTCCAGCCGCGCATGGAGGCGCTAGCGTCAGTGGAACTAAAAGCACAGCTTACTATAATTATCTAGTAAGCTGTGCTAAAAGTATGCTGTCGAGAATTCACAAATGGCTGTTTGACGGTTGTTGATTAAAGAAAGCCGGTTTAATCAATTTATTATTTTAATTTAAAATTGTTCTGGGGCGATGGTGGATGGAAGTATTGGTGGTGCGAGTAGCAGCCGTTGGTAAGCAGCTATTTTCCTTTGTGAATTTTGTTCTTGAAATCTTTAAAAACTGTTAAATTTTATTTTTGGTTCTATTCGATTTTGAATATTAGAAATATATTGTGATACGTCAACAATATTTACCTATTTTGTTCTGTTAAGAGATTTTTTTATGTTATTTTGATTGCATTTACTATCGCATGTTTTTTAATAAACTTTGTAACAAATGCAAAATGTGTATATTTTCTTACACCCTAAACTATTCTTAGGTCCAAACAACGCCTAAAGTTTAATGTATAATCGCATTTAATTCAACCAGGCGCATTATGGATTTATCTGCGATAAACTAATGTATTTACAGGGTTCTCTCTTTGCTTTAATCTCGATTAAGAAAAACGCTGTAATAGTTTGTTGCAGATAAATTCATAAACCTTCTAGTTATATGGAATACGACTAAAATAAGAATAACATTTGAATAGCCCGCCGCTTTTCTTCTGTCGATAAAACAGGAACATGTTTTGTCAACATAGATTATTAGCATTAGTTCAGTAAGCCGCCCTTAGTGTCGTATAAGTAAACATCACAAGTCATTATTGTCAATTGTCATTAAACGGTGTGCCAATATTTTACAAGGGAATGGATACTCTCTTTACTTTTATATTCCTCTATGATCTTTATCCAAATTAAATACCGTTATGGAGTCATCGTCATTTAAAAAGTTCAAACAAAAATTTACCAATCAGACAGAAATTAAGGGGAAAAATTAATTGCAATTAATTATGTTTCATAGCCATCGTGTTTCGGAAGTTTTCAGGGATTCCAAGAATATGTCTACACTGTGGGCAAAATTAAATTGGAACCCTCTTTAATGCCTAATAACTTTTTATTTTCAAAGAATTTTTTATCATTTTTGGATATGTTACCGCCTAAGGTATTAGGATTAAAAAGAACTTTGCAAAGACGATCTACTTCAGTGGCGTACAGAAAAGGGAGTATTTTTCAAAACAAATGTATTTCAGGTCGTTGCAAAAATCGGCCAAATGAAATAAATATGTAAAAATGGGCAAAAAAGATTTGAAAGGGTTCGGAATGTTGACCATTAAAAAGCCAGGTTAATACAAACAAAATTAAAATTGATGCTTTAATTTTGATAAAACCCTGTCTTGTGGACCAGGTTAAATTGGATCCTTTTTTAATGCTTAATGACCTTTTATTTTCAAAGGATTTTTTATCATTTTTGGATATGTTATGGCCTAAGGTATTGGAAAAAGAACTTTGCAAAGACGGTCTAATTCAGTGGCGCACTGAAAGGGAGTATTTGTTAAAACCAATGTATTTCAAGTCGTTGCAAAAACAGGCCAAATGAAATAAAGATGTAGAAATGGGCATAAAATACTTGAAAGGGTTCGGAATATTGACCATTAAAAATCTAGGTCAATACAAAGGAAAATAAAAATTGATACTTTAATTTTGGAAAAACCATGTCTTGTGGGCTAAGTTAAATTGGATCTTTTTTAATGCTTAATGACCTTGTATTTTCAAAGGATTTTTTATCATTTTTAGACATATCATGGCCTAGGATATTAGATTCAAAAAGAAATTTGTAAAGCGGGTCTACTTCAGTGGCGTACATTGAAATTTAAAATATATATTTTTTTTATTTTAAAAAAATTAAGTAGATTCAAAATTTCTGTACGCCAATGAGGTAGACCCGTTTTGCAAACTTATCTTTGATTCTAATGTCTTAGGCCATAACATATGCAGAAAATTATAAAAAAAGAGCGGGTTGCACTCCGGGAGTGCCGACAGAAGTGAAAACTTCAACATTAACGTTGTACATTTTTGAATATTTTGGAATTGTTAGGGAATAATTTCGCACGAATTGCTTTATCTCGGATCTCGTAACTCAACTCCTTCCCCTTTTTTTTCACCGAAAAACGCTTTTCCCTCCCCGTCCATTTTTTTCTTCAATTTTTTTTTATTCAAATTTCGTTATAAACTACTTTTGGGCACTTTCCGAGTGTCGTTCTCCCTTTTTGTCAATTTTTCCCCTCT
>JAEQML010070701.1:0-16617 GCA_016904865.1 Pissodes strobi | reverse complement strand
GCCCCGGTTAATATCCGGGAAATGGGAGAGTCTGATGGAGACAGCAATATCTCTCTCAAATCCGCAGACTTTCGAGAAGGTCAACTATCAGAAACTTTCTTAACTCAGGTCAAGAAAGCAAGGCAATGCCTTCAGTCTAATAAAGATAAATGCAAGGAATGTGCTGAGAGAGTCCCGTCACTCACATCGGTCAGTAAGCCGGGAAATATCATAAACAAGTCCCTAAAAGAAGCTCTGGTGCACCTGAGAGACATACACGGGACCTTTTTCCCCAAAAGCAAACCCGAAATTAAAGCAAGGATAGATACCGGTAGGGAAAATAAGCCTAAGAGAAAAAGGCTGAGTCAAGACTCGCCACCCGAGATTATAGATATCATGGATACAGAGGATGGTGTTGTCGTAAACAGCACGCAAAGAATGAAACAAAAAACGTTACAAGAAAACGCACAAAAACCAGCGGACGACGAAGAGAGTTTTCGCAGTGAATACTCTAAAATATCGGACGACACTTCTGTGCCCCCGGTACACAAAGTAAGTGAAGGACAATTCAAGGTGCCCTACAGGACACTACAATTCAAAAGTAATGTGAGAAAAGTCAATTTAGATATGGGAGGCCCTCCCCCCATTCCTCTAAGGAACAATTTCGAAATATTGAGTGACCTGGACGACGATGCTCTAAGTGACACATCAAGTACTGTACATAGCACGAAGCAAACTATTAGGAAAGCAGCACAGGTGAGAAGTAAGCCAAAACCGAAAGCGCCGCCAACGGCCAAACCACCCCCTCCACCACCCCCGATTGTTCTTCAGGGAAGAGTTGACAGCCATAAGGCCTTGACAGAAGATTTCAAAAACTTGAGAATCGCCAAATACAGTATTAAGTACACCCGTAACACGACAATCATTTACACTGAGAGCCAGAGGGACTGGCAAATACTAATGAAGACGTTTGACGATAATGACCGAGAATATCACACATACGCCGATCGACAGTCAAAGACAAGAGCATACGTCCTGCGAGGGTTGGATGGAGACATCCCCCTGGAAGAAATAAAGCACGAACTCTCAGATGCTTACAACATAGACATCAAGACAATTTACTTAATGAAAAAGACCAGGGACCCACTATACCTGGTCGTTTTCGATGTAAGCATGACACTGAAAAAACTACAGCAAGTAGTCAAAACCGTACTAAATATCAAAGTATCCTGGGAATACAGGAAAAACGATAAAATAATAATGCAGTGTAAAAGGTGCCAGACCCACGGGCACTCCGCCATTCACTGCAAAAAGGCAGTTAAATGCAGCCGGTGCGCTGGCGGGCACGAATAACTGCCTGCAACCCCGAAAGACCCTCAAAATGTGCCAACTGCGGGGGAGAACACAGGGCAATCAGCCAAGATTGCCCTATGTATATATATAAACTAAACCAAGTTAAAAGCACGCAGACGAAACAACCGACGAAGAAGCAATACAAACCTGCACCCTTGCCTGCCACAGGCAAGTCGGCGAAGACGGAGGCCGGGGTAGAAAAAGAAGTGTAGCTGACCAAGGCAGACAACCCCAAGCACCCCCGGACGGAAGAAGAAACCTTGATAGAGACTTCCCCGCACTCGGAGAAGAAAAACAGGTCGCGCAACCCGCAAGCACGCAAATCCAGCATAAAACTGTAAGTGGCCAATCGAATAGTAATACCAATAATATAGCTTTCAGTGTATCGCAAATTTCAAACGTAATTAACGAGCTTAACTCCCTCATTAATCTAGAAGAGCTATTTTTCGCTCTAGACGAGTATGTCTCCATGTTGAGGGCATGCAATGGTGACAAACAGTTATTGATGCAAACCTCAATTAAATTATTTACAACGGAATTTAAAAAATATAACATATAGTTGTATTAATAATGTCACATGTAAATAAAATGTATAAATGTTCATTGTTACTACATGGAACTGTAACGGAATCAGGCATAAGCTTGGCGAATTCCGCAATTATTTGTATAAATCCCGTCCCCAGATTGTTTTCTTAAACGAGACGCTTCTCGACCATGATTTCAAACTTAAAATACGAGGTTACTATATTGAACGCTCGGATGGGCAGGGCGAGCGGAAAAGAGGTGTGGCCTGTCTAATACATAAGACCGTCGTTCATAGGCGGCGTGCTAACCTAAACACTGCCTGAACTGAACATGTGGCGCTCGAGCTTGAAGGCCGCTTATGTATTGGGGGGGGATACGCTTCACCGCATCGACGCCTAACCGAACAAGATTTCTTAGCTTTTTTAAGACCTGGTCGCAAATCGTTGTTAATTGGCGATTTTAATATACATCATGTACACTTCGGCGACGCTAGAACGGAGCCGCGTGGCAGAATACTAAAGGCTATTATTGAAAACAATCTGGACATCCGATATCATCGCCCGAACGCTCCCACGCATTATCCCGCTGGAAACTTGAGGCCCTCCTACCTGGACATAGCGATCTCTCGGGGGATGGCTGGACTAGGCGCGCTCAATGTGACAAACGTGACAATGTGTCAGTATGAGCCTACCGGCATTAAGGTTCGGCGGGCGGCCGGAAGCCGTCGTGACTTCGGTCGCGTATACCAATACTGACTGGAGGATGTACCGGGAAAGGTTAAATGAAGCGACGGTCATCCCTCGACAGATTGAAACTGTCCAGGAGCTGGTAAATGAAGTTGACACTTTAACTACCAATATCCAGTGCGTCAGAGATGCTACATGTCCGGTTATCAGGAGGAGGCCATACGTGGAAACTCTCCCTGATAATATCCTTAATCTTATTAATTTCCGGAATCGGTTACGACGTAGGTGACAAAGGACTAGGAACCCGGAAGAAAGGCGTTGAGTCAACGCCATTACGGATCAAATTAAACTTCATATAAGCGAATTTAGAAGTAAAAAGTGGATGAACTTCGTGAACGAACTAGGCACGGAGGATGGGTCCATATGGAAGCTTGCAAGGCGAGTCCGCAATGCCCCACCTCAATTCCCGGTGCTTAAGCACCGTGGTCGTGACATCCCGGACGACCAGGGGAAGGCTGAGGCATTTGCGGACTCTCTTGAGGAGATCCATAGGCAAGTACCGGATTCCCTGCCATTGCACAGGGAAATCACGGAGCGAGTCCACTTATTCGGCGATCGAACTTACCCGATATCACCGACGGTGTTGCAAAAGTTGAAAGTAACTCCCAGTGAATTGTCTAAAGTCCTGAGCCGCCTACCGAAGAACAAGGCTCCGGGAATTGATAACATTCCCTACCTACTCCTCAAAAACCTCCCGAAAAAGACCCTTATACATTTAATGCATATTGTGAATGCCATAATTCGCTTGCAGTACTTCCCCCCTCCTGGAAGGTTGCGAGGATTGTGCTGTTCCCGAAACCGGGCAAGGACCCGACATTGCCTACATCATACAGACCGATATCCCTATTGAGTACACTGGGAAAAGTAGCCGAGAAGCTCTTGATATCGAGACTCAGTGGGGCAGCCGAGAAGCTAGATATTCTCCCGAGGGAGCAGTTCGGCTTTCGCAGCAGACATAGCACGTGCATGTTGGCTGCGAAAGTCGTTCAGGCAATCTATGATAGTTTCAATAGGAGGCATTGCACCGCCCTGCTGTTGCTCGATATTGAGAGGGCGTTTGACAGGGTGTGGCACGTGGGCCTGCTACACAAACTCTATGTAGAGTTTGAGTATCCACTCTATTTAGCAGCGCTGGTTGGGTCATACCTTGCCGGACGCTTCTTCTCGGTGAAAGTGGGTAATGCCACTTCGACCATGAGGCCAATCCAATGCGGCGTCCCGCAGGGAACAGTGCTCTCCCCGCAACTTTTTAATTATTACATATTCGACTTCCCGTCTTACCCGAACGCGTGAGCAGCGTTTTATGCTGACGATACTATCCTGTACACTGGCGCCCCTCACGCGCAGTCCGCTGTTGACAACTTGAGCCGGTATATGGAGGTGATACTCCAGTACTATGACAAATGGAAGATAAGGTTAAATGCAGGAAAAACTGACCTCGGCATATTCACTAGGAAGAAAACCCCTCAAATTGTGCAACCGATAATTATCCACAATACTGAAATTGCACCCAAGGATGCAGTTAAATATCTGGGAATTGTGCTTGATAGGGGGCTTAGGTTCAGAAAGCACATCGACTACATCAAAAGCAAAACTGCAATCATTTATAAGAAACTGGGAACGCTGATAAGACGTGGGTCGGTCCTTAGCCCGGGAAACAAGCTAATCCTTTATAAGGCAATAACCAGGCCGACCCTCCTATACGGAGCTCCTGTATGGTGCTCCGTGGCAGAGGGACACTTAAATGGGGTACAAGTCCTGCAAAATAAACACTTGAGGGCTGTCTTTTCGGCGAGTATGTACACCCGAATCCAGGACCTGCACAACTGGGCGGGCATCGAATATGTCAGGGAGCATATCGACCGTCTAGCGTGCGGGTTCTACGACCTGGGAATACATGGCTCGCCGGAAACAGCACGACTGGCCGACGCACGTTTTAACCAGGAACGACGTCCTTCCCATGGACCCATACATAGAAATACCACACTATACTTTCTAGAGCCTCGGCCTCCCTGATAAGCAACACAAATTACTGTAAACCATTTCCGCCAGAAATACTGATGTAAAAGTGTATATATTAGAATTAATAGAAAATAGGATCCTGTAAATAGTTAGAAATAGTCACTTTTGATCATACAAATTGTCCTGAGGGACAAACCCCCCCCCCCCCCTCTAAGGGCAAAATAGCCCTAAACAAAAGTCAGGTATCAGGAGCACAGAAGTGCGCCTGAGGAAATGGCAAAATCGAGTTGCTTGGGTTAGTCTGGCTGACTCCACCCACAAAGTACAGGTGGGGGGAGCCAGCTAGATATACTCGACGAGCAATGACCGCACCATATACAACGCTGGCAACCAGCTCAAGTTGCAGTCATCCAACGCACGCAACGGCTCCTGCGTTCCCTGCACCCTGCAAGTGAATTATGTACCACAATGCCCTTATGCCCGGACATAATTCCACCCTCACCGGGGATTTGCTATAAGCAACTCCCATTCTTTGTATATATTGTACATTATGTAAATAGGTGTGAATGATAGAGAGTGAATGAGTGACTGTATTGCAAAACGGGAAGCGAGTTTTTAAATTGTATTTTCTCCACAATTAAAATCATACTCAACAAAACGCAACACCTGAAATCTATTTTACCATCTACAAACATTATGCGACACACTGATAGCTATGTTGATGGGATCTGATCCCAGGGAACATTACATATTCTGATTGGTTACAAAAAGTAGATTTAAGGGCCTTTCAACAGCCCCCCTCGACTAGAGGGATGTTCTGTGCGTAGGTTTGTGCGGCTTGGCGGTGCTTTTCTGAAGGCCAGAGCGAAACGTGTCAAACTATGTATAGTAATCGTTTATTATCTACTAAGTAGGACATTATTGTAAAATGAAATATAATAAAGATCTGGTATAATAATAAATAATGCTGTTTCTAGTATAAATAGACTGTACAAAGTTAAACGGTTTTCTCTTTTAAATAGAGGCCGACAAGAATCTCTATTAGTCGAGCCACACAAATATCTAACAGCCCTTTTCTGAATAAGGAAAATAGAATTCAGCAAGTACTGGTTTGATGCTCCCCAGAAACAAATACCGTATCTTAGTCTAGATTCAATAAGTGCGAAATATACTGTTTTTGCCATGGACTGTCCCAGTTCACTACAAGCAAGTCTAACAGCATAACACCCAGAAGAGATCTTTTTGCCAAGTGCCATAATATGTTCATCAAAATGTAGTCTCCCATAAATAGTCAGTCCAAGAAACTTAGTTTCAGACCGGCTCTCCATAGAAAGATTGTCAAAGATAATATTAAGTTGGAGGTTTGACTTAAAAAATACAATATTAGTCTTAGCAAGGTTCAACAGAAGAAGATTAGAACTGCACCAGGATTTAATCTTACTTACTCCAGTCAGCGTCCGATAATCCATGCAATGCCATAAAATTGTGGTATCGTCTGCAAAAAAGGGTGAATTTGCCTATGATGTCCAATAAGGTTAGATCATTTATGAAAATTAGGAACAAAAGGGGGCCCAGAACAGATCCTTGAGGAACACCCCAACAATTTTCCAGAACTTGAGACTGAGCAGAACCAACACAAACTTTTTGAGAACGCCCGGATAGATATGATTCACGCCATGATAGTCCCATCCCTCTAAATTCATAAGGGAAGAGCTTCCGCAACAAAATTCCGTGACTCACGTAATCAAATGCCTTCGCAATGTCACAGAAAGCCGCCGCAACAACTCCCCCATCATTGATCCTTGAGTAAAGCACCCCCAAGAACTCCAAAATTGCATCACTTGTGTTTCGATTTTGCCGAAATCCAAACTGGTAGCAGCTCAAGACCCAGTGCTTATCCAGGTAGGTCAACATACGGTCTTTAACCAGTTTGTCAATGATTTTAAAGAGGCTAGTGAGGAGCGATATTGGTCTGAAATTAGATGGATCCTCTGAATCACCCCCCTTATGTATAGGTATAACTGTCGCAAGTTTAAGACATGAAGGAAAAATTCCAAACTGCCAAGAGTAATTAATAGCGTGTACTAATCTCAGAAGAACACTGTTTGGTAAATTTAGAAAAATTTTGATTGATAGGCCATCATCTCCTGTGCTTTTCTTGTTTTTAATTGTTCACATAACTCGTTTTAACTCATCTAAATCTGTAGGGACAAAATAAAAAGAATCACCAACTTTAGTCTAATTTTTTAGGGATTAAGAGGGTCGCAATTTTGAATAATATCTTTGGTAAGATTGTCCGCTACTTAGCAGTAAAATTTGTTAATTAGATCAGGTGAAAGGTCTGTCTCAGGTATTTTGGAAGAGTGATTATTGTTTTGTTTTATGTCGCTTATGATTGACCAACTCTCTTTTTGTTTATTAGCCGACCTTTTTAGACGGTTTTGATAATGCAAAGCCTTGGTCTGCCTTATAAACTTCCTATGTAATGATCGGTACCTATTAAAGTATGCATTAAAGATCAAGCTACTTGTAAATTTTCTTATATAGTGAAGAGATCGTAAATTTTTAGAGGATATTTTAATACCTTTGGTAAACCAAGGCTTTTTATTATTTATTTTAATTTTTCTGAGTGGAATTAAATACAAGATGGCGGACGGCACGAACGTATCGTCCGTTCGCTCCAATGAAAATGAAAATTTACAAAGTAATTCTATGTGTTTTTATTGCAAAAGTGGTGTTAAATCAAAAGTAAAAATACAGTGTAAAATGTTCATGGAAGTTTTTCATCCTTCCTGCTTCAAAAGAGTATTAGAAAAGAAAAATTTGGCATGCCGCCATGAAGAAAACACTAATAAACAACCTACCTCATCAGTAAGTGAGTCTTTGTTGGATAAAGAAAGCTTACTTATAAAAATTATTGAAGAACTAGAGGACAAAAACAGATTGTTACATGAAAATAGCGATCTACTAAAAGGAAAAGTGAAAAATTACGAAAAGTTGGGTTATGATAGCCTTCAGATTCCAATTCGCGAATCAAGCTCACCGGAGTCGCCGGCAGTTATTCAAAACATGCCAACCTCTATAGCACCGATTTCTATGAATAGCCACCCTACAGGTCGATGAGCGATCGAACTGCTCAACACTTGGCCGATGGGCCCCAGCAGGAAAGGAAGAATCATCAAACAAACATAACCAATAAAAATCGTCAACATCAACAATCAAAAATAAAAATAACAACATCCGATGTACAAAAAGCAATAGAAAATGCTCAAGGAAATATAGAAGAAAAAGAAACTAACGACAAATGGGAAAGGCAGCGTACTAGGCACTATAAACATAAAGCAAAACAATTGGGTACGTCTGAAGAAACGTCAAATGGATTTTTGGGAGTTGAAAAAAGGCTTTGGATCTACCTCTATAGAGTGCAGAGAACAGTTAATGAAGAACAAGTACAACAGTTTATAAAAAACAAACCAGGATTTAATAACCTTGAAATCCACGTACAAGAACTTCCAACGGATAAAACACAAAACAAATATTTTCTTGTTACTGCGCCATTTGAAAAGAAGGTAGAACTTTATAGTGCAAACTTCTGGCCAGGAAATGTGGGCATTAAACGTTACAAGTTTAACATTCAAAAAAACTAAAAAAAACAACAGACGCAGGACCAGGGTGCAAAATCCTTCTGGGACATGATATTATTAGTCAGAGCAGACAAAAATCTGGCAAAAAAACAGACACACTACAAGCAACATACTTAAGAACAATGTTTCTAAATATTAGAAGCCTATCGAGAAAGCTTGATGAATTGGAACTCCAGATTACAGGTCAGTCTTTCGACTTTATATGTTTGTGTGAGCATTGGTTAACAAATGAAGCTGTGCAACACTACAACTTACTAAATCATAACTATTTCTGCAGGAGTCAATCTGGGGGAGGTGGTGTTTTAATTTATGCAAATAAAAACTTTAATGTCAACAAGATAGTGGATATAGACATATTGTCAATTGAAAAACAGTGTGAGGTTGTAGCTATTGAAGTAAAGGATCCAAACATTATTATATTATGTATGTACAGATCACCTAACAGTCACCTTAATATATTTTTTGAGTGTCTTTTAAATATTTTTAAAAAACTAATTAAATATAAAAAACCTGATTGATATCCTTACAGATGATCAAAACTCAGCTGAGTTTTCTCAATTGATAGGTTCATATGGTTTTGAATTTTTGGTGAGGAGAGCAACTAGAATATCTAAATCTAACCGAAACAGCTGTCTGGATAATTGTATTACTAACCAGCCAGCTGAATGTGAAGCTGTTCTATGGGACACTTACATGACAGATCATATGTCGATAACAAGCTCTTACAGGTACTTAAATCAAAATATTTTAAACCAACAAACTTCTATCTATTATCTATTTATTTATTTATTAACGGGAATGCCATTTTTCAAAACACATTAATAATAACCACATTTAAAGCACATTCATAAACTAATTTTAAAATATCACAAGAATAATACAAATACTAAAAAATATCACATACACGTCACACAAATAAAAATCACACATTTCAGTAATAAACAATCAGAGTAGTAAAATCGCACATTCGTTACATCACAAGTGGCTTCTTAAAAATGACTTAAAACTAACCAGCTTTGAATTGAATAAATCTATGTTATTATATCTATCATTAAATTGATTAGCCGTGTCCAATAAACGAGTTAAAGGGTTGTTTCTGCCATAGTTAGTTGGGTGAAACGGTACAACAAAAAGACTTGTATTTCTACCTCTCCTCACACCAACGTTGAATGGAACCAAGGCAAGTAGTTCCGGGCATCATATGCCACCACTTAAAACATTGTGCAAGAAACACAAGTCAGCAATCTGCCTCCTAGTCTGCAGAGACTGAAGATTGAACTCTAAGAGAATGTCATCATATTGATAGTCTTCTCTCTGATAACCACATCTAAAAGCAAGTATCCCCAAAAACTTCCTTTGAACTCTCTCAATGGTTTTAACATATACTCCATAAGACGGTGACCAAACAACTGAGCAATATTCCAGCAAGGACCTTACAATAGAATAGAGATTACGAAAAGTAAAGTCGAGATACGCTGAACAAAACCCAGCATCTTATAGGCTTTAGTTGTAATATCAGCAATGTGCACATTAAAAGACATCTTGCTGTCAAAGCTGACACCAAGATCATTCATATGAGTGCACACAGGCAAAACCACACTATTTAGACTATACTGACAGTCTAAAGGTTGTAATGAACGAGTGAAGGTCATTCGAAAACACTTTGCCACATTTATATCCATACAATTTCTCTCACACCACTCATAAATATAATTGAGGTCCCGCTGCAGATCATCTGCGTCCTGCAAGGAGTCGATGCACTTGAATACCTTAAGGTCATCTGCAAAAAATAAGCACCTACTGGAACTGATGTTCTGCACCAAGTCCATCACAAACAAAGAGAAAAGAATAGGCCCACAGTGGGAACCTTGAGGAACTCCCGATGGCACCTGTATGGGACCTGATAATGACCCACAACACCTAACGTATTGAGTCCTGTCGGATAAATAACTCTCGATCCATTCAAGAAATGATCCACCCATGCCCAGCTTCCCAAGTTTTGCTAAAAGTAAACGGTGATTGACCCTGTCAAAGGATTTAGAAAAGTCTAGATAAACAGAGTCAACCTGCCGTCCACCCTCCATGCCACAAGTGACGAAATTTTGGTACAGAACCAGATTTGTAGCCGTTGACCTGCCCTGCATGAAGCCATGTTGCTCCTCATTAACAACGTGTCTGAATTCCCATGACAATCTCCGACCAACTAGGCAATCCAATAATTTTGGGATATCAGATTGATTACAAACTACTCTGTAGTTATTAACACTACTTCTATTACCTGATTTAAATATTGGTCTGAGATAACATGATTTCCAGAAGTCCGGAAAGATCCCTGATGACAGGGATAAGTTGAACAGTTTATGAACTGCCAAGGATAGGGCAAACCGACATTGTTTTAAAAAATATGCAGGTATCCCATCAGGTCCCGCGGAAAGGCGCAAAGGCAATGAAGCTATGGCATCAAACACCTCAGCAACACCAAAAGTGCAACCCCCCACAGAAACCAGTTCAGAAAGATGAGGCTCATGCATATGAGCCATCCTGTCCGGGCAATACACAGTCGAAAAAAATGATGCAAACAAGTGTACAGCCTCCGATACATTGCTACTCGCAACACCATTGTACTCAACATTTTCAGGTAAGTCGTGCCCATTTCTAAGATCAGCAACAAAGCTCCAAAACCTTCTCGGATCCTCCGATATCTCATTCTCAATTCTATCAATATACGCATCATAGCAGCGCCGCCTGCGGCACCTACATCCTTCCCTCAACTCAATAAACCGATTATAGCAATCTTCATCACCCGACTCCATGAAACGCTTATGAACAATCTTTTTTTATACAACCATACCTCTCAATTCTGCGGTGAACCATTTGGGAAATGTAGAAGTTTTATGTCTTTTAAGAGGTACAAATCTTTCAATCACATTATACAGAATGCCATAAAAGGAGGCCAAAGATTATTCTATATTATTAGGGCTCAAAACCTCATCCCAACTAACTAATGCAAGACACTCATTAATTTGAAAATAATCACAATTTCTAAAATCATAATAAAATTCCTCATACCTAGCAATCTGAGCAGCACTGCCCAACTGAATATCAAACCTAATAGCATTATGATGAATACTATTAGCAAAAATTAAATAACTAGGCTCCCGTGTCACAATGCTGCCCAGATCACTAAATACAAGGTCAAGGGCTACATTCCTACTATTTAAAACAGTATTTACTTGATACAGATTAAAATAACCATAACAGTTTGCTAAAATAACTCCTGATGAATTCAGTGGACCGTTTACTGTCAAACCAAACTCGTCGTTTCCTCAAACACATTCCGGTACATTATAATCTCCAACAACGGCAACATTGCTACCCGGGTAACTATCCATAACACGTTCCATAACATAACAATGTTCAGCATATAATTCAGGGCCTGATCCAGGTGGTATATAGACACAGCCAAGTATGAGCAACGATGTGTCACGTTCAATATACACAAGTACTTACAACCAGTTGCAGCTCCTGCAGTTTGGTTCTAATACCACCAACATTCTGATAGTACACAACCGGTCCTTGATTCAGCTGTATATTCATAGCTCCTTTACACCCACTTCTATTTAATCTTGTTGCTCGTCCTGAGTGGGCATTGGAAAATTTTGATCTCCTTGCCGACCTCTACCACCATCTTTAACAAAAAATCTCCTAATAATGACTCCAGTGGGCCACATGCTTGAAGACATTATCTTCTCCCTTTGAGAAATGTCCACCTCAAGTTTAAAAGATTGATTGCAACCTTTCCCAGGAAGCGCTTCCACGAAGATTTCCCCACTTTCAGGGCAATGTTTTTGTACATGACCTTTGATAAACTCAGCAGAGATACCATGCTTAATCCTGCCCACATACACAAAGGCTTTATCTGTTCCAGCAGCATCTCGTGGTGTAGCTGCAAAATTTTCAGGGTCTTCGAAATTGCCATCACCAACTATTATGTTTTTATTTTTGTTATTGTTATTGTTTTGGTGGCGCTCGCCTAATTTATTTATTACTTTAGACCTTTTTGTAATGATAATACCGAATTATGTATAAATTCTATACAAATGGTTCAAATATTGACATCTCGTCTTTAATAAAACAACTTAAAAAAGAATATAAGCATAAAATATATGAGACAAAAAATAAATACTACTCTGATAAATGAAAAAATAGCACAAATAAATCAAAGACCATGTGGAAAGTCATAAATTCATACACTACCAACAAAAAAGACAACTCTCAATCTGGCTTAAATTCCGAACAATTAAACAATTATTTTGTAAATATTTCACATGAAATTACACAAACCTTGCAAAAAACTGGGGAGGATCCTATAATTACTACATCTCGATTAATAAACAATTGTGGCAGTCTTTTTCTTAAGCCGGCTGATGAAACTAATGCTAAGCATTTTTTGAATATGTAATTGAGCAAATAAAGAATTTTGAATTGAAAAAAAAAAAACCTATATGAAAATTTTGTATCAAAATCCTATGAAATTCCTCAATAGGGTTATTTGATGTATCAACCTCTCTCCAGTCGGTCCTAAGACATGACTGATAAAACTTACTATAGCTACGCTCACTAAATACTCTATACACTTTAAACCCTGATTTTTTAAAAACATGAACCGAGACAAACTTACACAGAACTGCCTCGTGATCAGCCAATGCAGCATTAACCACCGAACACTGAGCTGAACTAAATCCACTTGAACAGACATAATCAATCAAACTTGAAGAATATTGAGAAACGCGAGTAGGACACTCAAAATGCATGTTGGTTGTGACCACAGGCAGGTTCGGTCTTCGTATACCTCACCACACTTCCTCTTTTTATATATAAAAAAAAATTATTATAGGGTTATTAAGGCCTACCAATTCCTACCTGAGAACATCCGTTCCATTACAGGGAGAGAGAGATTCAAGAGAGCAGTCTCAAAATTTGCTGCAGACCAGCAATTTTATAATTTTAATTTTTTACAATAATTTTTAATAATTTTATGTACATGTATGTCATTTTAATTCAAAATTCATTGTAAGTGGTGGTTTACTATGTAGTTTTAGTTTACTGTGTTAATCTTTTGTATTTTTATGATGACTTATTGGAAGCATTTTAGATGCACTTACTTTAGACGTTGCTTTTTCACAGCTTGTGATTTTGTTGGCAATAAAGGAGTTTTTATTTATTAGTTATTATCAAAACACTCAAGAATGTTTTTAATCCCATAAAAACACTGTTAAGACTATATGCTCCTTGCTCAAACAAAGAAACTGTGTTTTTTTCACTTAATTAACAACGTTAAACAATAACTATGATAAAAAAAAACAAAAACATGATTGTGTTATGCCAATTAGTTTATTTATCACAAAAAAATCAACTTATCAAGTTATCTAAATAAAAATAATTATATTATGACATCAATCAACGAAATGTATGTAATAGCTACTTATATTCAAGGAATGTTTTCATTATATAATATATAAGCAAAAATATATATAACGTTACGGCTATTTATATTTTGTTTTTAAGTACGATCAAAATAATCAATTGTATCACCACTTGTATAATCACCTTGCTCCAAAATATTCAACAGTTTTTCCACAGTCTGATCAGTGGTAAGGACCTTTGTGTCCCTGACCTCCTGAAAGTTTTGTCTCAGCCCAGTATTCTCAGCTGTGTCACAAATTGAATTAAACATATCAGTCAAAACGGGTCCCGGAGAATAATTTAACACGATTACTTTGGGCTGTTCCAACGCCAGTACTTTAAAGAAAATCTCTCTAGATGCTTTCCCTGAACCATACATGGACATGTTAGAAAAAGGTACCCGACCCACCAGTGAAGTTATGTTGACCACAATAAGCTGGGGCGCTATGGGTCTAATTTTTTGTAAAAATACATTATTTAAAAGTACCGCAGAGAAAAGGTTTAGATCATAGTAGTCTCGCCAAACCTGTAAGTCTACAAGCTCAGTGGTTTCCTTCAAAACTCCCACATGTCCAGCATTATGGAATATATAACCAAATTCTATATCTGCAGAATCAATGGTGTCCAAAACTTTTGCAAACATATCATTATAAGTATTAAAATCAGGTTTTGAAAGATCAATAATATAAGTTAGAACTGTGATTGACTTATCTACTTCAGATATGCGCTTCTTGGTCTCTTCCAAGCCCTCTCGAGATCGGGCCAATAGAACAAAAATGGAGTTTTGATTTAAACGTCTTGACATTTCAACAGCAATAGTTTGCCCAATGCCTTTGGATGCTCCTGTGATGAAAACTATAGACTTTTTTGAGAAGTTAAGTGATACTGAGGAGGTCATGATTTTAGTTATGATAAAATTTCAGAAATAATACTATAATAATAAGATGCACAAAATTATCAACTACTAATAGTACTATTTATAACCTAAACTAACCTCTAAAACAAGTTTGAAGCTTATGGACTATGGTTTTCTAAATTTTCTTCAACTGTATCTGTTTGCTTGGTCCTTAGTGTGTTATCACCACCTATTAAAATATATCGAGTTTAGTCGATGTTATTAGATATTTTCAATGATCTGGTAAAATGGATATAGAAAGGATTAACGGGTATTCAGCCAAAAAGGTTTATTAAAAGATAATTTGTTTTGCGTCCAAGCTTTCGGTTAGTATATTGTAACCATCGTCAGGGCTAAAAATTATTTTATATACTAATGTACAATATAAAACAATTTTGTGGCAACTTACAATCGAAACTAGTTGAATTCAATTTTGGCAGTTATAACATTTTAAAAATATTGTAAAAAATTGGTAAAATATTAGAATAACTTATAGAACTACATAAAACGTCAAAGTCAATCTACTTTGTTTCAAAATAAATAATTTACGAAGTGTTAAAGGAATACTTGATATTTGATGTTAATTTAATAATAATGGCAAGGTGTATTGGTATAAAATTATCGATTATTTAGTGATAATATATAAGAATAAATTGAGATTAAATCATCAATTTCAGTTCTCTTATTCCTCTCTAACAGTGTTTTTATCAAATTGGTAGGTTGGGTCATAGAACAAAATAAATGATCCAAAATGTATTTATGAAGCACTTGAGGCTTTTTGCCAGTGATGGCCCGATATTCACAATCGCTGGCAGCTGATCTGCGACCAATCAGCATTCTAGCTGCAACCTCTAAAATCCTGGAAAAAAATTGTGAAATCTCAAATTGTTGAATATTTCGATGTTAATAATGTTTTGCCAAAGTTTCAGTCTGGTTTCCGTCAGGGCTACAGCTGCACCACTGCTTTGCTTAAAATTACAAGTGACATCACACAAATTATTGATCAGGGAGGTTGCTGTCCTACTGTATTGGTCGATATGTCAAAAGCATTCGACTCTCTTAATATAAATCTCTTGCTAGCAAAATTAAAATTCTACAATATAGAGTATAATAACTTCTTTAAAAGTTATTTGACAGAAAGAAGCCAGGCTGTCCGGCTACATGATGAGTTTGGTGGTGTCCTTGTATCAGACTTTTTGCCTGTGCAATTCCTAGCCAAACATGGCCTAGACAAGGATGTCATCTGCGAAAAAATGCAAACTAAAAAAAGATAAGCAGGTCAGCTCTTTCAAAATTGGAGTGCCCCAAGAAAACAAAAAGAACATTTTGGACTCATCATTCTGGCCAAATGGAGTTAGGCTAAACTTTTTTATGAATCTACAGAGACGTCGACCTTGGGCAAACCGCAATCTTGCGGACCCAGAAAGGTAGATGGGGACAAGTTAGAAAATTCCGCCACCTTCCGGCTGAATATATTTCTCTTGAACATATGCTCTCTGAGGAATAAGATTGGGGAACTGGAGGCTTTTTTTGTGGGAAGAAGTCCTCTGTACAGTGTTGTCTGCTTAACCGAGCACCATCTATGAAGTGAAGAGAGCCAGAACCTTTACATAGAGGGATACAAAGTTGTGTCGTCTTATGCCAGAACTAGTATGGGACATGGGGGCACAATCATACTAACACGGTCAGGTAGCCCCTGTCAGAATGTGGAGATTATTGTAAGTTTGACTGTTGAATTTCATTGTGAACTAGCTGCTATTGAACTTAAAGTTTGTAATGTTTTAATTGTTACAGTTTATAGAGCTCCGGATGGAGATTTTAATGTGTTCATTGATACAATTACGAATCTTCTGGAATTCATCCATAATTCGGGCGACCGTTTTAAGTATGTGATCACAAATGGTGATTTCAACATAATTTTTAACAAAAATAACCACATAAAAATACTTTGTTGGACTTATTCCGGGGTCACAACCTGCACCAGCAAGTCTTTTAGAATATAGAATAGAATAGAATAGAATATATTTCATCAGTCTAAAGTTTTTTA
>JAEQML010070700.1:0-16619 GCA_016904865.1 Pissodes strobi | reverse complement strand
AACAGCTATACTCATATCAAAATAGGCAAAGAAATGCCAATAACAACTCCATATGCTATACCTGTGGAAAAGCAGGATACTTTGCTGCAACATGCAAGAGTCAAGGGTACCCAAATGGGGGCAGGTGGCAGAAGTAACCCCAGTCACCTGGAGCACGGGGAGAAACGACAGGTCGGGAGTATTAAGCATCACAATTGTCTTAAATAATAAACCAGTAAAAGCAATCATTGACACAGGGTCACAAAATAATATAATACAAGAAAAGTGGGCACCAAAAATTAAACGTAAAAACAGAAATACCATTTTACTAACGGCAGGCAGCCACAAAATACCAGTATTAGGAGAAATAAACACTCCAATACAAATACAAGGTAGCCAGACATTTAAAGACAACATATTGGCAAAAATAATATCAGCAGCTCCATATCCAGTTATCTTAGGAATGGACTTTTTAGTAAAAAACCAGGCATTAATCAATATAAAAGAAAAAGCATTAATTTTAAATAACAAATATAAAATTCCACTACAACAGGAATCAAGAATAAAAAATCAAATATCTGGCATAGGAATAAATAGGAATGATGAAAGAAGCAGGAATACCTACAAAAAATACGAGACGTATAGAACAAGTCTTTCAACAAATTTCAAGCATTCATGACAGCACATGAACTGATAGAACAAAACAAAATAGAACATATAATAACAGAACAAGAACAAGATATATATAACTTACCAAAAAATATAGCCCTAGTCTATGGTATAACAACAGTCTTTGTAATACACAGAACAGTACAAAAACAACTTAAAAAGGTATTCCCAAAGATAAAAAATAGACCGAAAGCCAAATTAGGCAGCACAACAATGATACAAAATAAGGATAAAACAGCATTTTTTTACACATCAGAAATATATATAAAGAAAAGCCAAAACTTGAGAAACTATATGACAGTTTATCCAAACTATATAAACAATTAAACATGAAACATGTAAAAACACTTGCAATAACACGTAGAGGATGGAAATTAGATTCTTCAGAATGGGATTTATTAAAGAAAATGATCTATGACATTTTTAAGAAAGGCCAGATAAAAGTTCTAATATGCAAGCCAGGATTGCGAAACGAATATGTCACAGATGACTCGGAGCCAATTTTAAACATAAATGTAGGATATAACGCCAAATGTTGCAAATTAGGGTTAGCAAGAGATTACGTCATACAGAAAGACAAAGTGGAAACACTGAAAGTACAAGCGATGGGTCAATTAAAAGAGGGATCAACAGTCTGGAGTTGCAGATACAACTCAGACTGGCTTGCATCGAAACAATTAACCATTCAATCACATATATGTATACAGATGGCGAAAAAATGTTTATCAAAGTAGGTGCAAGATCAAATGAACCAATAAAATTATATAAAGGATCAACCTTGGCATTATTGGAAGAAACAAAGCCCAATATGGAACCTACTTTAAGTTTAAACCTTAAGGAAAAAAGCCTGGAAAATGATGAAATAGTAACCTTGCAAGATCACAACTTACAAAACATTTCTCACAAAGAGACAAAAAAGGCATTAGACGAACCTATTGTCAGAATATAACGACGTATTTGCAAAAACAGCAAAATACATGGGAAGAACTAACCTAACAAAACACGTCATAGACATTGGAGACGCGAAGCCAATAAAAAGCCGACCATACCGAGTGTCGCAAAAAGAAAGAAAAATCATTGATGAACAGATAAACGAAATGCTAGAAAGCAACGTCATACGACCATGCCATTCCCCTTGGGCAAGCCCTGTAGTATTAGTCAAGAAAATGGATGGAAAAACAAGGTTCTGTTGCGATTATAGGAAAATTAATCAATGTACAAAGAAATCAAACTGGCCTCTACCGCAAATAGATGATATTCTAACATATTTAGGACATGCGAAATACTTCAGCACCCTGGATATGTTCTCAGGATATTGGCAAGTCCCAATAGAAGAGGAATCTAAACAATACACGGCATTTGTGGCACAAAGGCACGGCTCATATGAATTCAATGTACTAAGTTTTGGTTTATGCAACGCTCCGGCCACGTTCCAAGAACTGGCAGACAAGGTATTTTGGGACATGAAATGGAAGGAAGTGTTATTATTTTTTTACGCACAGTAGAAGAACATATAGAAAAACTCAGAAAAGTGTTTGAACGGCTGCGACAAGCCAACCTAACATTGAAACCAAAAAAGTGTGAGTACCTCAAAAAACAAATACGAATTCTGGGATTTAAAGTCAGCGAGGAGGGCATTCTCCCAGATGATGACAAAATAATCTGTGTTAAAAATTTCCCAAAACCCAAAAAAGTTAAGGACGTGCAAAGCTTCTTATGATTATGTAATTTCTATAGAAAATTCATAAGACTAACTGCGGCGTAAATACTTCATTATCTTGAATATCAATTGGCAAATAAAATTATAAGTAAAACAAATATAGATTTCATATCATATCATACTTTCTTTATTTCATACTAGATTGCTAATTTTGATGGGCCTAAAAAAATCATACCTACTTTTTACAAAACCATTTTATAATCTCTGTGGACAAATCAGTACATATACAGAAATTCAAACAAATATTATTAACTTGCAATTACCCATATAAACAAGCACGCGTAGATACATTCAACACTAGGAGTTGCCCCATCCTAAGTACTAAGAGATATCTATTATGTATATTAACCTAACAAACATCTAAACATTTCTTTGCGACTTTGGTTTTAGAGTCAAAGTTTCGGACTTCTCGACGATATTTTTAATAGTACTTCCTTCCGCCTCTTCCCTCAATTTTCGTAAGAACCTAAAATCCACAATGAAATGAACGTATTTAGCTTTACAAGTTAATTATATATTAATCTATAAATATTCATCGAAAAGAATGCACACGTATATAAAAACTATTTAATAAACGCTCTATTGTCCAAGGAAATGAAATTTCTTATTGGCAAAGCGTACAAACATACAGTGTAAATTAATTTAAATAAAAACCCTTCATATTAACAAGTCTAAATAAAGAACAAAGTCAGTAATATAAAAGGCATAAATACACACACAATATATTAATAAAATTACCTACTCAAAACGTGTAAAGAAACATTGATATGATAAAATTACGTATGTAGGTACAGGGTTATCCAACGAGGACTAGACAAGGCGATGTTTTGACTCTCCCTGTACTTTTATAAAAAAAAACTGAAATAGCCATCTTATGTAATTTTCTCTCGCGAATGCGAATATGTTCAGCAAAAAACAATCGAACATCAAATAAAAGTGCTAGGGGTCACTTTAATATTTTTTGTAAATGGAACACCCTGTATATTACTACATTTTTGGACTCTCTAGAAAAATCTAAACACATTTTGTGTATAATATCCTATACCTATCTTTAGCTGTTGATAGTCGGGTATTTTGACACTTTGACAGGCTTGAAAAAATCTAAATCGCACCAGATCAAAGAAAATGGTTTGCATATTCCTATCTTGGGTTTTCATAAGCTATCGAATGATAGTAACTTTGAATTTAACCGGAGGTTTAAAAGTTCCGGTTAATTTTATCCGCAGGTTAAATTCGAAGATACTATCATTCGATAGCTTATGAAAACTTAAGATAGGAATGTGCAAATCGCTTTCTTTGATCTTGTGCGGTTTAGATTTTAGAGCCTATCAAAGTGTCAAATATTTGGTAAACAGTTAAAGATAGGTATAGGATATTATACACAAAATGTGTTTAGACTTTTCTAGAGAGTCCAAAAATGTAGTAATATACAGGGTGTTCCATTTAAAGTGACCCCTAGCACTTTTATTTGATGTTCAATTGCTTTTTGCTGAACATATCCGAATTCGCGGGAGAAAATTACATAAGATGGCTATTTGTTTTTTTTTTATAAAAGTACAGGGAAAGTCAAGAAATCGCCTTGTCTAGTCCTCGTTGGATAACCCTGTACAAACATGATTAAATTAGAGAAAAGGTGCGCCTTACCGAACCCTACAACGTCATGTTTCTAAATCTAAAAAAAAAATCGATTACTTCCGAAAATATTTAGGAAAAACCGAATTTTTCCGATTTTGTTTTTATTTTTTTCTGACTTTACTTGAAAATATATGACAATGCAAATTAAATTTTCAATTCAAAAATGCACTATATAACAAATTTAACGTATTTTCCGAAAATATATACGCACGTTTCGAAAATGATTCAGCTTTTTCAATATTTTCATATTTTCATTCGACTGTTTTTCCATCAATTAAAAAAAAACCAGAGCCTTTTTTATTCCTATAGTAAAAATACTAATTTTCCTTCGAAAATTCTGAAACCTTAATATCATATTAGAAATTGTACGTATAGATTTCGAAAATTTATACGTGAACTTTCAAAACAATTCAAATTTTTCACAATCTTCAGTTTTTTGTTCAAATGTATTTTTCATCATTTAAAAAACATCGATACTCTTTTTTTCGCTCCAGTAGTAAAAATACCAATTTATCTTGAAAAATTCTGAAACTTATGTAATATATAACAAATTTTACGTAGATTCCGAAAATGTATACGTATATTTTGAAAATAATTCGGCTTTTTTAATATTTTCAATTTTTTGTTCGAATGTATTTTCCATCAATTAAAAGAAATAAAACTCTTTTTTTGAGTCTGATAGAAAAAATACTAATTTTCGTTCGAAAACTCTAAAGCTTGTGCATTATATTAGAAATTTTACGTAGATATCGAGAATTTATACGTGGATTTTCAAAACAGTTCAAATTTTTCCCAATTTTCAATTTTTTTCTTCAAATGTAGGTATTTTTCATCATTTTAAAAACTTTGAATGTCTTTTTTGGCTCCGGTAGTAAAAATATATTTTTTTCTTGAAACATGCTATGAATATAACAAATTTTACGTAGATTCCGAAAATATATAATTACATTTTGAAAATGATTCTACTTTTTCAATATTTTAAATTTTTTGTTCCAATGTATTTTCCATTAATTAAGAAAAAAAAACAAAACTCTTTTTCATTGCGATAGTAAAAATACTAATTAAATTCTGGCACTTATGTAATCTATAAGACATTTTACGTAGATTCCGAAAATATATACGTATATTTTGAAAATAATTCATCTTTTTTAATATTTTCATATTTTCAATGTATTTTCCATCAATTAAAAAAACAAGAGTCCCGTTTTCATTCCTATAGTAAAAATACTAATTTTGCTTCCAAAATTCTGAAACCTAAATAATATATTAGAAATTTCGAAAATGTATACGTGAACTTCTGTTCGACTCAAGACAAAAATTATTTCGGTTAAACCGTTCTGCGTATTAGAAAACACCAAATACCTTTTTGTCCTAAATAAAATAAGGATTCACAAAAAGATATATTTTTTAAATGTCAATGGCGTACCATACAAGATATTATTTCCCAAATTTCATGAAAAAACTAATAACGCATTAGGTAAGGAATTATTTAAAAATCCATAAAAAAATAATTATAGTTCAGCACCCTGATTCGTATCGAAACGACTAAGGGCCATAGTTTATCAGAACTTTCTATGCTAAAATATCGTCAGGAATCACGTCCCTAAGTTTGTAACCATACTTTTGAAACACCCTGTATTTATAATTAATATTAAACAAATATACCTAAGTGTTTTATAATTAGAAAATATCGTCTTTTATATTGAGAAAATATTTAATCTTATATTTACCATATATAAAAAAGTTTGTCAATTTCTATATTAAATTTTTTTTTAAATGATTTATTGTCAAAAAAAATGGCATTTTACATAATTTTACATAATATAATAATTTCCTACCTAAATAACAATAATTGTGACCCTTTAATCAGTGATTTAAAATAATAATAATATTTTAAAATTTCTTAACACTAGTATGTGCCTCTATGTTATAAATATACTAACAAAACATACAGCAATAGAAAAAAGAAATCCAAACAACATCAACCCACATAAAAAAGTTCAAAAACCAAAAAACATTCTCTTCAATCAAGTTCTAAACTATATGCCCGTATATATTATTATTTATTTTTTTTATTATTTTTTTTTTATATTTATAGATACCCAACCCTTCAAACCAAGTAAAAATAACGATTCATCTACAATTAAGGTCTCAATTTTATTATCAAAGTTAGTATTTTTTATAAATCTGTTCATAATTTTCCACTGCTTTTTTGAATTGTTTCCTGCTTCGTTGCACTTTTTGTTAAAATAATGATTTTTTAGTGATTTTATTTTATTAGTCACTTGATTTTTTTTATATCGAAAAATTTGATCTAAATTTTGGTTATTGTCCCTTTCTTTTATTAGGTTAATTAATTCTTTGGTAACCCAACCCTGCCGACACCTTACTGTGTTTTCGTATTGACTTTCTTTTTTACAACAACATATGATATCTATCAGCTCATCGAATGTTTGTGTATCTTTTCCAATAACTTTGTTTTCAAATAAAGTTTTAAATTTTGTGTAATTAATAGCAGAATTTGTGTGTCTAATTTTAGGGTAGTACTTATTTATTTTTTTTCTAACAGTTATAACAATTTTTTGATGATCTGATATTGGATTTGGTTCTACCCCAACTACACATTGACTTTTCAACCACTGATCAGTTATGACATGGTCAATAATTATAGTGTTACTTGATGTCCTAGTTACATTATCCATATTAATTGTATTGTTAATGTAGTAATTATTAATATTTAAAAATTGTATATAGTTTGTGATAATACTTGAATCAGCCAATATGTTTATATTAAAATCACCTGCTATTAAATGATTTTTTTTTACAGCTACTCATTAGCTCATCCAAAGCATTAACCATAACCTCATAATGAACCGTAGGTGGTCTATAAATCAATCTGAAGCTATAGTTAACCAACTTATAAGTTCATCATTTTTTGACTTGTTAAGCTCTCTAAATTTTAGTTCATTTTTTATAAAGGCTATCACTCCACCACCCCTTTTATCCCTACAAGCATAACCTATTTGGTATCTCTCTATATGGAATAAATAGACTTAATTTTCACACAGCCAAGATTCAGACAATAATATGATATCATAATTATATGTAGCTGCTAAACATTTAACTTCATCTAACTTATTTCTTAAGCTTTTATATATTACACGACGCGACATCTGGTGGTACAAAATGTGGCGAATTTCTTAGAAACGAGTCAAGTACATCGGAAACGATTTAAAATTCAAGAAAAATTGTTGATTTTAGTGCAATATAATTAGTTCTGCAGATAATACGTTGTCATACGAGAATATTTATTTTATTCAGCATAATATCTACTAAAACTTTGTAGGTTATGAAAGCGTAAACATGAGAATATAATAATAAAAATAGCATTGTAAAATTGATACGATTAAAAATTCGATTTATGAAGTTTTACTGAAATTACTTTAGAATGAATGAAGACGCTTTAGAATAATTTATTTTTTCAATCTGGAAATTGATAGACAAACTGAAATTATGTTATTAAATATATTTTTCGGGATTATTAGCACTAATCATAAGAACCGGCTTCGAAAATATATCACCCAAGTTATGATACTTACCCTTGTTGGTTCTGGTGTCATATGAGCACCGTCGATTTTGAAGTATTTTTTGGGTTCTATGGAAAGATTACATTAAATGGGACACATTAACGCAAAACAAATTGCGGATGAAGCAATTTTCACAAAATAAATTGAAAATTAAAATTAAAATTTAACATACATTTTTTCCTAATAAACACAATTCCAGTACACTTTGTTCTAAAGTATGATCGCAGAAGGTTAATAATAACATAATAGGTATAAAGCTTCTTTTCATACAAATTGCAAATAAAACGGTTTTTTGCACTTTAAAACCATAATATAATATTTATGAGATAAAGGTCAACATGACTATTTCATTTCTTAAAACAGTATTATAGCCGCGTTCGTTTTTGTCATCTTTTTCCTCGATTTGCTTTAACATTTGGACAGGCACGTGACTTGGATTTTCCTTTTAAATACACAGAACTCGTGACTGTCAAATTTTCAGAGCAAATTGAGGAAAAGGATGACAAAAACGAACGCGGCTTATATAGGTTGGCTTAGCACGGCTCAGCTGGCTGTTGCATGGGTAGATGTTGCCAAGTGTAATTTCAATTTGGTTCTAAAATATAACAGCCTCGTGTTGAATATCTTTCAAAAACACTGTGGGACGAAAACTTCTTATAAATAATGATTCTTAATGGCTTTGTTTAATAAAATAACAATAATTCGAATATATGATTTACTAAAATTAGATGTTACGCTAGAAGGGGGTCACTTCTAATAATAAGTCATATAAACTAATTCATTTAGTTTAAAAGATCATTTGGATTAGTTTAAGAGAGTATCACGCGTAGTGCGTTTGTTTTGTTACTTTGAACTAATTTTGATTTTGTGATGGGCGGGGGTGGTCAAGCGTGTAGCACGCTCGCCTCTATGCGCTTCTTTGGCTAATTAAAGTTAGTTTCGATTATTTTTGCTTAATCTGGAATACGTTAATTAGTGTTAGTTTTTGGTTAGTTTAAGTTAGCTTTGGTTAGTCTGGGTTGGTTTTGCCTAGTTTATGATAACGAAGAGAAAAGGTCGCGTAGTGCGCTATTCATTTTATTTTGGTTAATTAGGGTTAACCTGGGTTAGTTTTGGTTAGTCTGGGTTAGCTTGCGTTAGTTTTGGTTAGTTCGAGTTAGTTTTAGTTAGTATGGGTTAGTTTTGGTTAGTCTGGGTTGATTTTGTTTAGTTTGGAATATACTTTGGTTACATAGGGTTAGTCTGGGTTAGTTTTGGTTAGTATGTGTTAGTTTTCGTTAGTCTGGGTTGGTTTTGCTTAGTTTGGGATAGGGACTAGAAAAGCGCGCGTAGCGCGTTTGTCGCTTTACTTTGATTATTTAGGGTTAGGTTTGGTTAGTTTGGGTTAGTATGGGTTGGTTTTGGTCAGCCTGGGTTGGATATGCTAGTTTTGGGATAGCGAAGAGAAAAGCGCGCATAGCGCACTTGTCCTTTTACTTTGGTTAATTAGTTTTGGTTAGTATGGGTTTCCTTAGGTTAGTCTGAGTTAGCTTGGGTTAATTTTAGTTGGTTTGGGTTAGTTTTTGTTGGTTTCGGTTAGTTTTGGTTAGTATGGGTTAGTTTTGGTTAGGCTCGTTTGGTTTTGCTTAGATTGGAATAGCAAAGAGACAAGCGCGCTATGCGCGCTTGTCTCTTTATTTTAGTTAATTATGGTTAGCCTGGGTTAGTTTTGGTTAGTCTTGGCTAGTTTTAATTAATGTCATGTTATGACAAATATACTTGATTTAGGGCATTTACTGGGTAATGAACAAATTGAGTCGACAGTGTACCGTAAGTAAACTTTTATTACTTATATTATTATATATACATGTATGGCTAAACAGCCAGGGTTAGTTTTGCTTAGTATGGGTTACTTTTAGTCAATCTGGGTTAGTTTGGGTTAGTTTACGTTAGTCTGGACTAGTTTTGGTTAGCTTGGGTTACTTTGCATTAGTCTGAATTAGTTTTGGTTAATTTGGTTTAGTTAACAGACAAATGGGAGCTTATTTGGTTAGTCTGAGGCATATAAGGAACAAGCGCGCAGTGTGCGCTTGTTTAGTTACTTTCACAAGTTGTTATTCTACTTTATGAAACATGCTCCTGGACTTGGCAATTTGCTTACTTGAAAGTTAAGAAGGTTAGCCAAGTCTGACAACATTGCAAATAAATTGTCATCATTTGGCATTTAAATGTCACTAAACAGCCTCATTTCTGACATTCCTTTTTCAATTTTTGGCGTCAAAAGTGCTTCATCCGCAATTTTTTTTGCATTAACGTGTTCAATTTGATGTAATCTTTCCATTGAACCCAAAAAAATCTTTAAAATCGACAGTGCTTATATGACACCAGATCATTTTCGATGTATTCCACGTGACGTGTATTTTTTTTTTTTTTTTATGGCAGTGGCACACACACTAAAGGTAGATCCTATGGCGCTCGACGAGCGGTGTGTGTGCGAAGATGTTGATTGACACGGTTCTTGAATATTTGTAGATTGTAATTAGTGGGAAACAGATGTCCTGGAAGTGAGTTCCACAGTGATGCAGTGCGCCAGACAAAGGAGTTCTGGTAAAGCGATGTTCTAGGTGTTTCTAGTTGTACGACGAACTGGTGCGCTCCTGCCGTCTGTCGGGACTGCCTGACAGGAGTTGCCAGGGGCGGGATTATGTGGGCCAAATCCTGGGAACATCTGCCGTGAAAGTATCTGTAAAACAGAGACATCTCGGCCACATGTCTGCGATGTTCCAGACTATCCAGATTCCGGGTCAACTCGGGATCGCCGACGAGACGCACAGCCCTCTTCTGAATGGAATCCAGCAGCCTTAGGGTATGCTTTGGTGCGGCACCCCAGATATGTGAGCAATATTCTAAGCACGGTCTTATTTGCGCTTTGTACAGCAAGAGCAACTGCTGCGGTGTATAGAATTTCTTGTTGCGAAATAGCGCACCAAGCTTCTGGGAGGCTGATTTTGCGATGTTAGCAACATGGTCATGCCATGACATATTGCTGTTGACCGAGACACCCAGCAGCCCGATTGACGAGGATGAAGGAATGGTCGATCCTGCCATAATGATGTCAGGGCCCGCTGTATTGGCCCTCTTAGTAAACGTTGCTGCTTGGGTCTTCGCTGCATTGAACTGGACCAAATTTCGGTCGCCCCAAGTTTGAACTTTCTCCAGGTCTTGATTAATTGCTGTAATCTGCTCCTGTCTGCGGTGATGAGTCTCAGTCGCTGGTAAGGGTTTTTCTGATCTAAAGTGGGAGACAAGGGTACTGTCATCTGCAAAACTGTAAACAGGATTATTCGTTTCGATCAGCAGGTCATTAATATAGATGAGGAACAGAGTTGGTGAAAGTATTGCGCCCTGAGGCACGCCCGCGTTGATGGTAAATGTGTCCGAGATGTGTCCATCGACTGCAACATGTAGGGATCGGTTCTTAAGGAAACTGGCCAGCCAGCTGCAGAGAGAGGCGGGCAGTCCCAAGGACGGCAGTTTGTTGAGCAGTCCGTCATGCCAAACTCTGTCGAATGCCTTTGAAATATCCAACGCAATCGCTCGAGACTCTCCGTAGTTTTCAATTGCCCTACTCCATATATGAGTGACATAGGCCAATATATCTCCTGTCGATCTCTCTTTGCGAAAGCCGTATTGATTATCGCTGATTATTCTGTTGCTCTCGAGGTACTTGAGTAGTTGCTGGTTGACTACACGTTCCATGACTTTGGAGATTATTGGAAGCAAGGCAATCGGGCGATAGTTTGAGGGCGTGGTTTTCTTGCCTTTTTTTGGAACAGGCTGCACTCGAGCGACTTTCCAAGAGGATGGGTAAATCCCTTTTCTGTAAGAAAGAGAAAAAAGCCTGGAAAAAACAGGTGTTAGTTCGTTGGCGCAGTTCTTTAGCACGATGGCAGGTATTCCGTCCGGTCCTGATGCCTTTTGCGTATCTAGTTCTTTAAGGATTTTGCGAATATCACGATGAGAAAACTTGACTTCTGCCATGGTGGTGTTGATGTTCGGTATAGTGGGGAGAGTCTTGCCTTGGGGGACGTTCAAGGTAGAGTGCGAAGAAAACATTTTGGCGAGCATGTTTGCTTTTTCTTTGGCTGTAGTCGCCGTGATGCCACGTTCGTCCGTCAAAGGTGGGAGAGACGTTTTTGTAAAGTTGTTACTTACTGCCTTTGCTACCGACCAGAAATTCCTGGAGCCACTGGGGCATTGCAAAAGTTTATTTCTGATCCTTTGATTGTGTTTGTCCTTAGTTTCGTCGATCACAAGCTTGCACTCGTTTCTCGCTTCGATAAAATAATTGCGATTTTCAGCGGTCTGATTTTGCTGCCAGTACTTATAGGCTTGCTGTTATATGTATAGTAGCTGAGTAAAGTTCCAAATTTCCTCGACTCGCGCGTACGATCGTTCGTCATTTCTCCTACTACCCTAATGCACAGAGCGAATAACCTATTATAAGATTTGATGTGTCTAGTTTTTTAAATCCTCCTCATTTTTTATTAATAAAACTTTACTATCATCTTTTTTTCTTAAAAATATGTTCCGATCATTTATCCATACATATTTAAAATTATGTTGTTTCTTAAACAGCCTAACCTTTTTATACAGTTCAAAATTATGCTTAGTCACATCATGATTAAGATAAACTCTATTATCAGTAGTAAAACCAAAATCCTGAGAATTTAAGGTAAATTTATTAGGTGATTTTAATAATGTCTCCTGCAAAAGTGACCCTAATTGAGCTCTGTTTTTCCTCATTTTTTCCTAATCTTAAGGCTGTGTAGTTTTCATTAGCCAAATTTACATGAAGATATCCATACCTTTGCTATTATTTCCCTTAAATTCTCGTCCTTCTTGTATGGAACGCCTTAAATAATAAGATTGTTTGCGAGAGACATCTGTTCATCCTTGTTTAGCTTATCCTTAAGCTGATTAACCTCTGCTCGCAGTTCTTAATTTTCTCTAGCCTGTTCTTGGTACTTTTGGAACAGTTTATTATACTTGCTATCCATTTCTTCCCTGATTTCTTCCAGTTTTTGCATCACATCACTGAGCGTTGGATTTTCATAACTTCTGGTACGCTTTAACAGACATGGCCAAGCATGTTCTATGCTTCCAAAATGTCGTAGTTTTTGATGTAAATTATGTGGGACAAGCAAAATATATCCCTTTTGATTCGCCATTGATAATTATGCAATCTTCAAATTTACTATCAAAATCAAAATGCCGGCACATCAATAGTTTACACGATTGCTTAGTATTTTTTTAACATAATTATGGAAAAATGGCGAATTCTGCAAATCACGATCTCAATAAAATTAATGTCTATGGATAAATAATGATACGTTCGGCTTTTATATGCATGGAAAGTGGCAAAATTGTGCAAAAATAAAAGCACGCTGATGTGACGCAAGAGCAACACAACATAGGTCAGTGACGTACATAATAAACATGCTTTATAGCACATTGTTACTAATATATTCAAATTATACCCCCATAATACGTAAAAGGCATTTTAATTAAAAACGCTGCTACCATCACGCGTACTCGGAAATATAATAATGACTAATTTGCAGCTGAAAAATTGCAACAACTTAGCATAGCCATTAATCGATGAGGCAAGCGAGAAGATTTCCTGCCGCAATAAACTCTTCCCACGATTGATAAAAAAACGCGAAAGAGTGAGCCTAATTAGCATGGATTAATGAGAAACTGGGATAATAAAAACGAAACAAACGCTAAACACAATAAACACATCGAATCGTATCGGCCAATGCCAAATGGGTACGAGCAATCATCTGCTGAAGTACTTTTGGAATGGATCGTCATTGTTTTATTGCCAAAAACAGTGGCGTGCGAGTCGAATTATGATTCATCTAATTCTAATAAATAGGCGCATTACAGTTCAGACCTAGACATATGTTACATATTACTCGAAAGGACCTATTATTAAGATTCACACGACAAATTAACCAATTTATTATAGTTGGTTTCGAAGTTGTCATCACCACCGATCGAACGCATTTATGCGTCACGGTCCCCGGGTCAATTTAAATACCACGAGTGAGTGATTCATAATTTAATAATGCGACTTACACATACACACACACTGGTTATCGTTTCTCGGATGCGTTCTTGAATGTCGAATGTCATTTCCTTATTACGCTCGCTGATTTTAAATTGGATAAATAAGGAATTCGAGTTGAAAGATCGGCTAAGCTAAATTATCTTGAACGCAGAACAAATATCATCAGTTTGGGTTATACCGTTCCAGTTGCAAACAGTCTCAGACTATCTTGTAATAAAGCTCTAAAAAATTGCCATGGATGTGAGATATGGCAATTAGAACGGAGGTATCTTGCTTTTCAAATCTATTTTGGAAAGCATGGATCGAGTTACCAATGGCCGAATTAGAGAAATAATAAATGTCCAAACAACAAACTTGGAAGATATCTAATGTATGGTACGCGCATGTATAGAGGATGGATGACCAGAGACTCTCCAAAAAATTGCTGAGATGGGCACCTCCAGAAAAAAAAGAGGCATACAAAGGGCAATGTCTGAACGTAATTTAGAGCCGGAAGGCTGGGAAGATAGAAAAAGCTTTAGTCTCTTGGGTTTACCGTACATAAATAAGAAACTTTTTAGCCCTCAGTTGACTGAAACAAGAGATACTGTTTTTTTTTCTTTTTCTTTTGATAAAAAAATGAGAATAAAATACGAAAAGATGATAGACGTCTTGATGATTACGGGGATGGATGATAAAGATCTAAGAATCATCCGAAAACTTTACTGGAATCAATCAGCTACTATTAAAATTAATAAGGAAGAGCAAACCGACGCAGTAAACATTCTTCGAGGAGTTAGGCAGGGCTGTATCTTGTCACCACTCATATTTAATCCACTCGGAGGAAATCTTTAAAGAGGCCCTTGAGAATACCGACATAGGAATTTTGCTCAATGTTCTATAGAGAGTCTAAACTGTGCTATGGCTTAGAAATTAACATTAGTAAAACCAAATTCATGGTAACCAGTAGAGAAACTGATGGAAGATACAACACACCAAAGGACAGAATAACATAATTCATCTATCTGGAAACCATCACAGGAGATCAGGTGTAGAATAGAGAAAGCAACTCAACCAAATGGCTAAACTGTTTAAAAGTCACAACCTCAACATCGACATCAAAATCAGACTCCTCCGATGCTATATTTTCTGGATTCTTTTCTATGGGATGGAGTCATGGACATTAACCGCGGCAACACAAAGAAGACTCGAAGCCTTTGAAATGTGGCTTAACAAGAGGATGTTGAGAATATCATAGGTGGACAGGATGACTAACAAGGCAGTGATGGAGAGAATGAAGAAGGACTTGGAAGTAATGAGCACCATCAAGAAAAGAAAGCTTGAGTACCTCGGACATATTATGAGGAACGAAAGCAAATATCACCTTTTAAAGTCCGCTCTCCAAGGGAACGTTTATGGCAGAAGACCACCAGGAAGAAGGAGAATATCATAGCCTAAAACTTAAGAACATGGTTCTCAAAAACTACTACCGAACTAAAGTCATCATATCCAGGATGATCGCCAATATTCGGAACAAATATAGGCACTTGAAGAAGAAGAAGAAGAAGAAGAAGAAGAATTTCTAACCCAATTAACCCAAACTAACCTCCGAATTATTTTTTGGATTTTAAAAAACACAGATATAGATTACAAAATAATTTTTTGGCAGTTGCATTTTACAACGCGAAAACATAAAGAGAGCATGGAAATAATTAAATAAAATAGGTACGTTGAAAACATATAAAAACAGCATATCCGTTTTTAAAATCAATAAAATAACCTCCCAAAAAATATATTTAAAAAAGGAAAAGAAAAAATTATGTGCCTCACCTTGATAAGCACACAAATGAAGTGAAACTTCCGAAAGAGATATTAGGAATCTATTTATAATTTTTTTAAGCTTTTTTTTCTCAACTTTTGCCCCGGTTTTGACACTTTTCTATTTTTTTTTCTTTTTTTTGTCTTTATTCCGCTTTATAATACTTTTATTAATTTTTCAATCAATTTTTTCTTTCTATTTTTATTATTATTTTTTTTTACTATTTGGTTTTATAATACTGTACTGTAACATATCTGTTATGTTACAAAATATTTTTTTTCGTCTCACCAGTTGCATTTTACAATGTGGAAAGCATAAAAAGAGCATGGAAATGATCAAATAAAATACGTTGAAGACACATAAAACCAGCATATCTGTTTTTCAAATTCAACAAAATCACATACCAAAAAAAAATATATTTAAAAAAAAAGAAAACAAAAAATTATGTGCCTTACCTTTATAAGCACACAACTGAAGTGAAACTTCTGAAAGAGATATTAGAAATTAAGTTTTTTTTTAAGTTTTTTTTCTCAATTTTTGTCCCGGGTTTGACATTTTTTTGTTTTCCTTTTTTTTCAACTTTTTTTCACGCAAAACTGCGTTTCTCTAACTTTTTTCTTTTTATTATTATTTTTTTCTTTATTTAGCTTTATAATACTACTTTTATAAACTTTCCGAATATTTTTTTCTTTCTTTTTTTATTCCTTTTTTTTTAGTTGGTTTTATAATACTGTACTGTAACATATCTGTTATGATACCAAATATTTTTTTCGGCTCACCAGTTGCATTTTACAACGTGAAAAACATAAAGAGAGCATGGAAATAATCAAATAAAATACGTTGAAAACACATAGAAACAGCATATCTGTTTTTTAAAATCAATAAAATAACCTCCCCAAAAAATATATTTAAAAAAAGAAAATAAAAAAATTATGTGCCTCACATTTATAAGCACGCAACTTAAGTGAAACTTCTGAAAGAGATATTAGGAATTAAGTTTTTAATTTTTTTTTTAGTTTTTTTTTCTCAGCTTTTTCCCCCGATTTGGCACTTTTTTGTTTTCCTTTTCTTTTCAACTTTTTTTCACTCAAAACTGCGTTTATTTAGCTTTATAAT
>JAEQML010070699.1:0-16620 GCA_016904865.1 Pissodes strobi | reverse complement strand
TAGACCCCAGTGGCTCCAGGAATTTCTGGTCGATGGCAAAGGCAGTATGTAATAACTTTACAAAAACGTCTCTCCCACCTTTGACAGACGAACGCGGCGTCACAACGACTACAGCTAAGGAAAAAGCAAACATGCTCGCCGAAATGTTTTCATCGCACTCTACCTTAAACGTCCCCCAACGCAAGGATCTCCCCATCATATCCAACATCAACAATACCATGGAAGAAGTTAAGTTTCACCACCGTGATATTCGTAGAATCCTCAAAGAGCTAGAAACGAAAAGGCATCAGGACCGGATGAAAAACCTGCCATCATGTTAAAGAAAGAACCCATTCTTTCCAGACTTTTTCTCTGTCTTACCGAAAGGGGATTTACCCATCTTCTTGGAAAGTCGCTCGAGTGCAACCTGTACCAAAAAAACGCAAGAAAACCACGCCATCAAACTATCGTCCAATTGCCTTGTTTCCAATAATCTCTAAAGTCATGTAGTAAATCAGCAAACTGCTCAAGTCCCTCGAGACCAATAGAATAATTAGCGATAACTAGTACGTCTTCCGCAAACAGAGATCGACAGGAGATATATTGGCCTATATCACACATATATGGAGTAGGGCAATTGAAAACTACAGAGAATCTCGAGCGCTTGCGTTAGATATTTCAAAGGCATTCGACAGAGTTTGACATGACGGATTGCTCAACAAACTGACGTCCTTCGGATTGCCAGCGTCTCTTTGCTGCTGGCTTGACAGCTTCCTTAAAAACCGATCTGCACGTTGCAATTCATGGACACATCTCAGACACATTCGCCATAAATGTAAGAGTGCCTCAGGGCGCAATACTCCAACTCTGTTTCTCATCTATATCAATGACCTGCTAACCGAAACCAATAATCCTGTTTACAGTTTTGCAGATGACAGCACCCTTGTCTCCTAATTTAGATCAGAAAATCCTTAACCAGCGCCTGAGAATCCCTTACTGCAGACAGGAGCAAATTACAACAATTAATCAAGATCTGGAGAAAGTTCAAACCTGGGGCGAAAGGAATTTGGTCCAATTTAATGCTGCAAAAACCCAAGCCACATTTACCAAGAAAGCTAATACGGCGTGCACTGACATCATTATCACAGGATCGACCATTCCTTCATCCTCGTCAATTTGGACTACTTGGTGTGCTATTTCACAACAAAAAACTATATACACCGCAGCAGCGACTCTTGCTCCACAATGCGCAAATAAGACCGTGCTTATAGTAGTGCTCGCCCATATGGGGTGCCGCACCAAAGAACACCCTAAGGCTGCTGGATTCCATTCAGAAGAGAGCTGTGCGTCTCGTCGACGACCCGGAGTTGACCCTGGATCTGGATAGTGTGGAACACCGAAGACATGTGGCCGAGATTTCCCTGTTTTATATATATTTCACGGCAGATGTTCCCAGGATTTGGCCCGCATCATCCTGCCCCCGGCAGCGCCTGTCAGACAGTCACGACAGACGGCTAGGGCGCACCCGTTCGTCGTACAACTGGAAACACTTAGAACGTCGCTTTACAAGGACTTCTTAGTCTGCCGCACTGCATAACTGTGGAACTGACTCCCAGGACATCTGTTCCTCCTAATTACAACCTACAACTCGTCGAGTACCATAAGATCTCCCTTTAGGGTGTGTGTCACTGCCATAAAAAAAAGAAAAATAAGTTACTTTCAATTTGCTTCCAGAGAAATTAAGAAGCCGTATGAACTATTCAGTAAATGGTGCGAATCAAAAGGAAACCACAAGATATTAGGAACTATTTTACTTGCATATTTTGCAGAGAAAGACAATGAAATTATCTACTCTGTGATCGACGAACTCAATTCTGGATCTACCTACGATATCAGTAAAAAATGACATAAACATCAGCTATTGGCCAAAAACCCATAAAGTCAAAAACTTTAATTTAAATTTGTATGAAGTTGAAGTTGAACCCTTTTTAATTGAAGCTCCTAATAAGACATATTTACTGAAAAAAGTGGTCTTAATTTTTGGTATTACTGGGAGTGCCATAGGGTCAGGCCCGAACTTGTCAAAATGTCAGTAAACGATATTAAGAATGAACAGTCAATCCTCATTGCAAAAATACTCGATTCCAATACAACCGCAACAGCACAACATTCTGTGTGACAAACAAGGTAAAACTAGACTATTTTTCAATTTATCGAAAATATATGTGCCTCACGTCCAAAACTTTTACGACCCGTAGATTATTTTTCAAATATTCGAATGGTCCATGCAAAATTCGAGTAGTAAGAATAACTTCCATTTCAAAAGTGCCAAAAGACCTAGCTCAGCATCTGGAACATCCATAATCATGCAAGTAAACGGATCATTGCTTTAGGCGTACTTCCACCACTCTTTTAGTGAATGTAGGAGGTCACATTACTCAATTAAACAAAAATTGGGCGAGTCTGGTAGTACTCGAGACACTGATGTGTAAACATATCCTATATCGACATCATCGACATGAAAATCTAATGCCACCTTAGGCCGGGTGACGCCTGAATATAAGCAACCACTTATTTGGAATTGGTTGCATTTATTCTGGCGTTAGAAAGAACACGTTTTACAAGAAATCGCTGAAGTAGACTGCGCATGGTTATGATGTCACATCCGCTTTCACACTTTCGTCCATTTTTTCGAGATTTACCCACATGCCGCCGCGTAAGATGTTTACACATCAAAAACATGGAGGCTTACCAACAAAATTTCTGCGGGTGAAAAGATTTTGGGACCAACAATAGATAAACCACCGATTCTTGTAGAAGCGAGAAATTCCGACAACATCTCAATATATTCACTAGAGACATCATCTGAAATAAGAAAAATACTGGTAGTGTTTCATAGATAATGTTATTTAATTAAAAAAACTATTTAAGCATTGATTATTGTTTTTTCTATTCTTTAAATTTACAGTAAGGATATCTAGGTATTTGAGTTCTCTGCATAATTATTATGAAACAAAAATAGTAATATATGAATTACCACTAATTTGTCTAAATTACTCATTTTCATCACTAATTATATAAAATAGGCTTGTGTACTACACATCGACTTTCAATGTCATGGAAAGTATAGTTGCAGAAATAAATTAAACCAGAGCCATCAAGTGGTCTGCAATTTGTATTAGCGTTTAATGTCAGTAAAATATAAAGTACCAACTTTATTTATATACAGTAATAAAAATACCAAAAAATTCAAGATTCGTTCTTGGGAAGTTACTTCTACTAAAGGCGATAGAAGTGTACTTCCTTATAAGTAATTCAAACAAATAATATCAATGATATTTAAATACATAACTACATTATTACGTTGAATTAAACAAATTACCAACTTTAACAAAGTAATAAAGAGTTAGTTAATTTTATTCTAATCAATCGTTTGCTGAAATTTACATTTCTGTAAAGGCGGTAGGAATATATCATGGTCATTTCCTATTAATAATTCGAAAAAGAAGCATCAAAAATATTCAGATACATAATTACGATAAATAAAACACAAATTGTCAACCCTAGTTACACAAAGTAGGTAAAATAGAAAATTTGTCCCATTTATGCCATCTCTGCATCAACTGCATTTTCGTATAGCTCTCTCTTTATCTAGCATCATCAAAGGTGATTGTTGGTGGAGCTAAAGTCGTGTCGACGATGTTGCAAAGACAAATAATGATAAACGTCTTTGTCTAACTCATGAAATTCTGCGTTAGACGCTGAACAGCTGAATACTAGATGACATCGGCAAGTATGACTATGACAATTCAATACGTTACACCATGTTTTCATTTAAGGCGGTTTTTCGTTTGGCTTGCCGGTGTTTTCTTATATTTTTTGTGTTAATTTCACAAATTTATGCTTGAAAGATATACTTTTTCATTCATCTTGTCACTGAAACGTTAATTTGTGCTCGGAGTGGAGTGGATCAGTGGACTACTTAATAGAGACAAAACAAACAGCATCATGACTGCTGTGGATTAAGAGAAGATGAAGTTGAAAAATGCACTATTATTTTCCTTCGTCTCTTATCTTGTAAAAGTTTGTGCGTCATCAGACATTAAATACAATTTTGTATTTGTATAATGAACTGTGACATTTTGTTTGAATTTCTTGTAATGATTATTAATTTTTAATTTTAAGTATTAAGTGCATATGGTAGGCATATCTTGAATTCGCTTATTATTGTTTATATTACACCCTGACTATTAATTTCAAGTGACTCATTTGTATTAATACTTTTTATGAACTATGTATGCATTTCGATTAACATGCCTTGTACTATTGTCTATGGTAGATTATGTGAATACTGTTTCGATCAACTTCAATTTTCTTATATCAGCGACTTTGATGCTCTGTCCCTTTTGATGAGGTGAAGATTTTTAAAATTTTATTATGTATTTGTGTGAATATTTATCTAAAACTATTTGTGAACATTGCATAAACTCATCCTTTTAAAAATTAGTCATACGAATATAAAATAGAATTAAAAGATCTTCACCGCATCAGAATGGATAAAATATAACAATAAAGCAATTAAAGAAACACAAAAGCCTTCCGTACTTTTGGCGGCAAAAACTAATCGCGCCGCCAGCTTTCACCTTTCATGAAGCCAGATAGAGATAGCATTCATCTTCCTTTCCTCGTCTATTACTTGGGACCTTCTTTTTATCATTTAATTGAGCTTCTCGTTGCTTGTCTCTGGTCTGATGTTCATCATGTTTGATACAATTTTGAAAGTAGGCGTTGATGGATGTTTGGCACATGTCGACAATTTTGTGGCCAGCGTGATTTGAAGATCATCTCGTACAATAAAAATTCTTCCCGTGAAAATTCAATAGAAATCGATGACATCAGTCATACTTCGTGCACTCAGCCGGAAAAGGCGCGCTGCAAAATCAGTTGTTTCCAGAGAAGTCAAGAAGCGGTATGAACTATTCAGTAAATGGTGCGATTCAAAAGGAACCCAGAAGATATCAGAAAATATGTTACTGGCGTATTTGGCGAGAAAGCCAAGATAACGAAATCATCTACACTGTGATACTCAATTCTGAGATCTACGATATCCGTAAAAAAATACATAAACATCAAAAACTATTGGGTCAATTTCGGTTTAGCAAAAATCCGTTGGGAAGAATTTTTTTAGAGAGTAACTCTCTCTACGCATACCATCAAATTTCTCGCCGCAAACACATCATTGTCACTTCAAAAAAAAAAGTTTAGAAGGGCGGAATTCCATTTGAAAAAGCTGGGCTTACTTCTCGACGCAGGACAATTCTCGTTAAAAGAATAGCATTGCATCCTGGGTCTGGTATCATATAAGCACTTTCGATTTGAAAGATTCCATTAAATAAACAAAAATTGCGGATGAAGCACCTTTGACGTCAAATATTGAAAAAAAATCACAGTAATACATTTTAACGCGAAAACTCTTCCAATATGTTAATGATGAAAATTTACTTGCAATGTTATCACACTAAACTAACTTTCCTGATTTTCAAGTAGGTAAATGTCCCAGCTCAACTGTATGTTTCATATAGTAGAATAACAACTTGTCAAACTAACTAAACAAGCGCACTACGCGTGCTTATCTTTTATCCAATCACAGCTAATCCAAACTAATCAAAACTAACCAACCCTAACTAAAACCAACCCAGACTCACCAAACCTAATTCAGACAAGCTAAACCTAACCCTAATTAACGAGGCTAAAAAAACCCAAACCAACCACAGCTAACCCAAACTAACCAAAACTAACCAACACTAACCCAAACTAACTAAAACCAATCTAGAATAACCGATACTAATCCAGACTAACTAAATCTAATCCAGACTAACAAAAAATATCCCAGGCTAACCAAAACTAGCTCTAATTATTTGGAGTAAAGAGACAAGCGGCTTGTCTCTTCATTATCTTAAACTAAGCAAAAATTATCGAAATAACTTTAATTAACCAAAGAAGAGCAATGAGACAACCGCGCAACGCGCTTGACCAACCTCGCCTAACACAGAACCAATAACCCAAACTAACAAAACAAGGGCACTTCGCGTAGTACTCTCTTAACTGAAACTAACCAAACTAAACAAAACTAACCTACGCTAACCCACACTAATCTAACAAATGCGCATATGTTTCTTTTACTTTTGGGTCGTCAAAAAACGAGCGTCCTACATTAGTCAAACTAACGAATTATTATTATTATTTTAATAAACACAAAGTACTTCTGAATCACCATCTATCTATAAAGTGTTGGCTGACTGTACAACGTGTGATTGATGAAACTAAGGACAAACACAATCAAAGAACCAGGAATAAGCTTTTGGAATGCCCCATTGGCTCCAGGAATTTTTGATCGATAGCAAAGGCAGTCACGGCGTCACGGCAACTACAGCTAATGAAAAAGCAAGCATGCTCGCCGAAATGTTTTCATCGCACTCTACCTTAAACGTCCACCATGGCGAGGCTCTCCCCATCATATCCAACATCAACACTACCATGACAGAGGTTGTTTCACCACCGTGACATTCGTAAAATCCTCAAGAGCTAGATACGCAAAAGGCATCAGGGCCGGATGGAATACTTGCCATAGTGTTAAAGAACTGCGCCAATGAACTTATACCCATTTTTTCCACACTTTTTCTCTGTCTTACCGAAAAGGGATTTACCCATCTTCTAGGAAAGTCGCTCGAGTATAACTTGTTCCGAAAAAGGCAAGAAAACCAAAACCACGCCCTCAAACTTGCTTCCAATAATCTCCAGTCATGGAACGTGTAATCAATCAGCAACTACTCAAGTACCTCGAGACTAACAGAATAGCGGTCTGATTTTGCTGCCAGTACTTCTAGACTTGCTGTTTCCTACCTACAGCTCTTTCGCATCTTCTGTCGAACCAAGGCTTTCCTTTTGACGGCAACTTGATGGAATTTGGGATGTATGCTTCCATTCCTGAGGCGACTACTTGCGTAATCTCTTCGCAACAGACTGACGAGTGTCAGTGCCAAAGCAGACGTCGAGCCAAAAAAAATCCAGGAAGAACTATTTTAGATCCTCCCAGTTTGCACAATTGTAATGCCACATTTTACGTGGCAATGGTGGATCCTTCTGTGGGACAGGCAGTTCACAAAACGTTGTAATAAGTTTGTGGTCGGAAGTACCTAATGGCGGACCAACTGTAATTGTGTACTGGTCAGGATTTGTGGTTAGAAAAAGTTTCAGGAGGGCGGCAAATTCACCCCTCTCTGAGATCCGAGTTGGTTCGTCTACAAGTTGAGAAAGGCCTGTTTCACACATACACGGTGGCCGTCCAAACGGCGCCGTTTACACGGCTAAGGGACGCATGAGATAGGCTTGTTTCACACATACACGGTGGCCGTCCAAACGGCGCCGCTTAAACGGCTAAAGGACGCATGCAATAATGAGTGCTTTCACATGCACCGGAGCCGTGTGTGCGGCAACATAATGGAACAGCACCGTTCAAACGGCGCCATTTGCGCGGTCGCCGTGTATGTGTGAAACAGGCCATAATGAGTGCTTTCACATGAACCGGAGCCGTGTGTGCGGCAAATTTTTACCGTAATGTTGACGTGGCTTCCCACTGAATTGGACGGTCACCGATACCGTTTGAACGGCCCGAACAGTTCAGTCGAGTACTGAATTATATGGAACCTTTCACACTTCCGTATTTACGACAGGTTTATTTACTTTTCTCGCGTATTTACATTTTACATTGGCATTTGTATTGTGTTAATAGCGTTAAAAATGGAAAACGCAGGTATAGTTTGTTATTGATCATCCTATATCGTTAGTGGAAGAAAGGCCAGTTATCTGAGACAAAAGAAGCTGCTCAAAAAGGATATCAAATGCTCCAAACTGTTTCCTTTCCATATTTATAGGATGCACCCACACAATTCTATTTCCTTTTTGCTTTTTCATGCGTCTATATAAGATCAGCATTGCTATAGCACGTGTACGCTCCATACTCATTAGAAGCAAACCGGTAATGTGTGAAAAGTCAACATAATGGAACGGCACCGTTCAAACGGTGCCGTTTGCGCGGTCGCCGTATATGTGTGAAACAGGCCTAAGCCCGCAGGTGATGACAAATGCTTCAGCTTCTCTACCTTCGCTTGGCGTTTAGAATTTTCTAACTTTCATCTCCCTTACAGATTTCGGATATTCTAAACTACAAAAAAAAAATAAAAAAATTTCCATTAATTAGAAATTTTCTGAAAAAACTAATAACATCATTTTATTAAATAGGTTTTTCTGGACCGGCCTATAGCAAAAACAAACATAATAAGAAAATTATTAGACTGGTTTTAGTTAAATTATGATATATAAGAAAATCAAATTTTCTGGAAACCAAAACATTTTCGCAGGAATAAATAGTATATTAATATACAAGTTTTAAAATACCAAATTCATTCCCACGAGCACGAAGTTAGGAAACGTGCGGGTGCGTTAAATGACTTTTTCTCCGAGCGTGTAAAAAGTAAGACATTTTATACGCATTTTAGTGTGAAAAATTCTTTCATACCCGTGCCTTAAACATGCACTTTTCACACTTGTATCATAAATAGCTATTTAAAACTTATATTTTATACTTTTTTTCTACTTTACAGGTTTGTTAATGAACACCGATCAGCAGTTGCGTAGCCATCTTGTCATTTTTGACGTTTTTATTAGTAGAAATCCCATTCAAAGCGGCGCGGCGCGGTGTCGCAATTTTTGCTAGTGGGCCTTGACATTCTTGTGTAGAATCGTCCTATAGAACGATATTTTTTTTAGCCGTTTTCCGCTAAAAGTAACTTGAGCCAAACTATTAGTTTTCTTAAAATGTCAAGCTATTGGCCAAAAACCCACAAAGTCACAAACCTTAAATTTGTATAAAGTTCAAACCTTTGTAACTGAAGGTCCTGATAAGACATATTTACTGAAAAAAGTGGCCTTAACTTTGGATATATTCACTACAGATATCCTCTGAAATCGTCATCAAAAATTGCGAAAGTAGTTCATAGATAATGTTATTAAAATAAAAACCTATTTAAACATTGAGAAATTAAATTACATTATTAAATTTACAGTAAGTATACCTAGGTATTTGAGTTCTCTGCATAATTATGAAACAAAAATGTTAATAAATAAATTGCCACTAATTAATCTAAATTACTCATTTTCTTCACTGATTTTATAAAGTAAGCTCGTATAGTATAGCCACGGTTTTATCAACTTTTAATGTTATGGAAAGTATACTTGCAGATATAAATTTAAGCAGTTCCCTCAAGTGTCCTGCAGTTTAGCGTTTCCTGTTTAATGTCAGTAAAATACAAATTACCAACTTTAGTTAAACAGAGTAATAAAAATTCAGGTTTGGATAGTCTAATCTTTCGTTCTTGGGAAGTCTCTTCTACTAAAGGCGGTAGAAACGTACTTCCTTATAAGTAATTCAAAGAAATAATATCAATGATATTTAAATACATAACTACCTTATTACGTTGAATAAAACAAATTACCAACTTTAAAAAAGTAATAAAAAGTTAGTTAATATTATTCTAATCTATCGTTTGGTGAAGTTTTCATTTCTGTAAAGGTGGTAGGAATATATCATGTCCTTTCATGTCAATAATTCTAAAAAGAAGCATCAAAAATATTCAGATACATAACTACGATAAACATAACACAAATTGCCAACTCTAGTAACAGAAAGTAATAAAAATGTAGCTGCTATTATAGCAATCTATCGTTTTCGGTAATATTAACATTACATTATTGAGTCAAATAAAATACACATCACTAACTCTAGTTACAGAAAACAATTAAAGTTGGCAGTAACTCAAGTATTAGTTTTTAACAATTTTGTGCTGCTAAAGGTGATGAAAAAATAATTTTTACCAATTTGATGAACTTCTAAGCCATATGTGAATACCTACCTACAAGCTTTCTGTCTCCATGCTCGCATGCATGGGGTATGGTATGGTAGGTAGAGGAGTCGCTCGGCAAGATTTGCCCTTCAATACGTCGACCATAATTGATCTTTTGGGTATACCCTTCTATTTTACATGAAAATTCCTATCTCCTTCGAGAATCTCAGAATATTTCGTGGGTTGAGCTTTTGTAGATCCCCCGGTCACCAAACAAATGATTTAAAGTGTTAAAAGATCCTAAAATCATTTTTCGTGTGAAATAAATTTAGTTGAGGAGTTTTATTCTAAAAAAAACAGTACTGGAAACTTTTGATTAGTATAATGTATGTAGTTTTTGTAAAGAATTGTGCCACGTTCAAATACGCAATTCAAGTTTAATATACTTAACAGCCCTAATTGAAAACTAGGACAAGACATGTCAAAGAATGGTTTGTTTTAAAGTATTCAAAAAATTCTGCTGCAAAGGTCTTCCAAATATACTTATATCTCCAGAAGAACACTGAATAAAGTTGTTTCAAGGTATTATACACAGATATCTAATACACTTTAATTTTTTGCCTTGCTTTTCACCACTAAAGGACAACGATGTGTTAAAAGAATTTAGATTTTGTTATAGATGAAAATCATAAAATGGTATTTAAATAAATTTTTATCAAGAGGGCCAATACGGCGGGCCCTGACATCATTATGGCAAGATCGACCATTCCTCCATACTCGTCAATCGGACTACTGGGTGTCTCGGTCAACAGCAGCCCCGTCTCCAAGGGTGAGGCGGCGAGGCAGCCGCCTCGGGCGGCCGATTTTTAGGGGCGGCCGTTTTTTATTTTTTTTTGTAAAGTTTTAATGTGATTGTATGTAACACGGTAAACACTCTCGCAATGAATATGTAAAATGCTTCAATGGTACTATAAGCAGCTCATCGCGCGTTGTATGCAATAATAACCAAGGCCTTAAAAAATTAAACTACACTATATTATAGCATAAGGTCTATTCGCAATTCGCATTTGCAGTTTAGATTCGCAGTGAATGAAAAATCGCGGTTTAGCACATCTTTAGGGACGGGCTACATCGCCCTAAAGCGATTCAGGACAATTTTTACGGAAGTGGCCGAAATGCAACCCGATTGATTGATCGATTACTAAACGGCATGTAGCATATATTGAGCGTGGAGCGAGCTCATGTTACATATACGTACTCATGCGATTTTTTAGACCAAAAATTCGAACTTCTCGCCCCCAAATACCCCTCTCTAGGGTACCCATATCAAAATTAATTTTTTTCGAAAAATATTTTTGAAAATATTTTTTTCGCTTTCATTACAGAAACGGATAGACGGATCCACGTACATGTCACACACGTACAAATAGTTTTTTTTTAATCACATACAGGGTGTTAAAACCACAATTTTTTCGAAAAAAAACCCTATTTTTAAATATTTCGGTACAACAAACTCGTCCGATTTTTTAGCTCTCTAGAGTAACCACATCAAAATAATTTTTTTTCGAAAATTATTTTTGAAAATTATTTTTGAAATTTTTTTGTTCGCGTTCATTACAGAAACGGTTAGAAGGATCCACGTACATATCACCCACGTACAAATATTTTTTTTAAATCACATGCCCAGTGTTAAAATTAGAAATTTCCCCAAAAAATCCTCTATTTTCGAAATATTTCGGTACAGCAAACTCGTGCGATTTTTTAGATCAAAAATTCGAACTCCGCGCCCCTAAATACCCCTCTCTAGGGTACCCACATCAAAATTAATTTTTTCGCTTTCATTACAGAGACGGTTAGACAGATCCACGTACATGTCACCCACGTACAAATATATTTTTTTAAATCACGTACAGGGTGTTAAAACCACAATTTTTGCCAAAAAAATCCCACTTCAAAATTTATTTTTTTAGAAAAATATTTTCCAAAATTTTTTCTTTGTTTTTATTATCGAAACGATTCACCAACGTACAAATAAAATTTCCAAAATCATATACAGGGTGGTAAAAATACATTTTTAAAAAAATTCTCGAAATATTTCGGTACAGAAAACTCATAAAATCGAACTCAACGCACCCAACCCCTCGAAATAATTCGAAATAAAAAAAGATCATCCCCCTACGAAATTCCCTATTTCGTGCTGGAATCTAAAGCAAATGCTAGTTTTTGAGACAAAAATTACATTTTATCGAATATCTACCTTATTTGAACTCCTATCGAAAAACTTAATAGGAGCTTTTCGATCGGCCTTAGGACGGCGCAGACACTGGCGATTTGAGATACCTATCTCTTTTAGTAGAGTGCCCAACGCAGTAAAAGCCTTCTATATATGATTTTTGTGGGCACCACGGGGTTACAAGCTGAAATTTTCACAGAATGAAGGTTTTATTATATTAATTCAAAATCCGAAGGTAGTCAAAAATTAGAACGGGCAAAAGGGCAGTATACCTAAAAATCGAGATTATTATATGAACGTGTAGGATATTAATTTATGAATGTTTTCATATAAAATGCATCTATATTTTTGTTCGAATTATATTTTTTATCATTGCTTGAAATATGCAGATTACGTTGGCCCTTACGGCAAAATAAATCAAAAAATTGAAATATCTCCCTTCGAACCTGGGCAAAATCTGATTGAAATATATTCATTTTTGTATTCACCTCGCATTCTCTCCGAAATAAGGCTCAAATCAAAAAATTTTATTCTTGCAAAAAGTTTGCCTTAAGTATCTAGAATATATAGGTGCAAGAATACATTTTTTTTCTCAAATGGTAATGGAACAATAGAATTAAATGTAAAAAAGTAATTTTCTTCTAGCCGCGAACGTCGGATCTCGCGCTGCCTCAGTAGTCTCGCATCTCACTTTTCTTCATAGCTCCCTCTCTCTCTCTCGCCTATTGTACAATACAATAAGTGGTTTTACACATTACGGGTTAGAATACTAATAATAATAATAGCTATTATTATTTGAATAAATTCAATGAAGACATTTTCGATTATACTGAAATTTATTTTTCCTATACGCTGGCTGCTAGGCAATAAAGCAGTAGAAAAAAAATCATATACTTAATGCAACTGTTATTAAAAAAAGGACTAGCTTTTATTTAAAATAGAAAAACTCAAAATGTAAGAAAATCTTTATAATAACAAAATCTGTTCATCTTCACTGTCTGTACCTTCTTCAGGAATAGACACAATGACTTCAATATTGCCTTCCAGTAATTTTTTGCATGGTCCTATGCAACCTATTTAATTTCTTCTACGTGTACAAGCTTTAAAGCTTGTACAAGCTTTGCTTCCATACAATCTAATAAAAAATTATTTGATTAAGTTTTATTATGTACCTATTTAATCTAATAATAATTTACCATTTTTACATCCACATGCAATAAATACTTTTGCATCCGAAGGAAATGCTGGAAGTGTTGTTAAAATTGGGGATAATACTTGGATATCACCTGCCTCCTCAAATTTCCATCCGCATTCTGTCACCTCTGGTAATAGGGGATTTGGTTCTAAAGAACTGAAGCACACCTTAGTTTGATAATGTGCTCTCAGACTGTGAAATTTTAAACTATTTTTTGAAGGGGCTAGTTTTTCCAATTAGCGATGAAGAGGCCAATAGTGTCCTTAAAATATTAATAGACGAAATGTTTTATGATAAATTTCTCTATGTTATTGAACATGACATCTGAAAATTTCTGGACCCCAATACCGGCTAAATAATCGGAATAATTTAGATAAATTTTCCAACATTTTATTTTTCCTAATCCTGAAAACTGGCTGGTTGTATGACAACCCGTTAGAGCATGAAATGCAGGTAATTTGTTTGCAAGTTTTTCCTCTAGGTTGATATCATGAACGGCCACATATCGCACCGAATTTCCTCTTCCACATTTTACTCAAATTCTTTAGAAGTATATATTTTTAAAATGTACCAGAAGTACAAGTACATCATCAATGTCACTGGAGTCCAATATGCATGTCAAATACATACCGTGTTTAGCAGAGAGTATATGCAACAAAATCCTAGTATCAGCTTCTTCGTGACTATAGAGGATAATAATTTGTTGTCAATTGGTTCGCAATTTGTTTTCTTATCAAAAATATTGGTAAATCCCTCACTATAGTTGCGAACTTGAAATTCGTTTTATGAGAGTGCTCTAATTTCGTTAACTGTTTTTTTTATTAAAAACAGAGTGGATAAATTTATATTCCACTATTGTGGATGTAAAAGTATTTATTGCATGTGGATGTAAAAAAGGTAAATTATTATTAGATTAAATAAGTACATAATAAAACTTGATCAAATATTTTTTTATTAGATTGTATGGAAGCAACGTGTACAAGCTTTAAAGCTTGTACACGTAGAATAAATTAAATAGGTTGCATAGGATCATGCAAAAAAATTACTGGAAGGCAATATTGAAGTCATTGTGTCTATTCCTGAAGAAGATACAGACAGTAAAGATAAATAGATTTTGTTATTATAAAGATTTTTTTTACATTTTGAGTTTTTCTATTTTGAATAAAAGCTAGTCCTTTTTTTAATAGCAGTTGCATTAAGTATATGATTTTTTTTCTACTGTTTTATTGCCTAGCAGCCAGCGTATAAGAAAAATAAATTTCAGTATAATCGAAAATGTCTTCATTGACTTTATTCAAATAATAATAGCTATTATTATTATTAGTATTCTAAACCGTTATGTGTAAAACCACTTATTATATTGTACAATAGGCGAGAGAGAGAGAGGGAGCTATGAAGAAAAGTGAGATGCGAGACTACTGGGGCAGCGCGAGATACGACGGTCGCGGCTAGAAGAAAATTACTTTTTTTACATTTAATTCTATTGTTCCATTACCATTTGAGAAAAAAATGTATTCTTGCACTTATATATTCTAGATACTTAAGGCAAACTTTTTGCAAGAATACATTTTTTTGATTTGAGCCTTCATTTCGGAGAGAATGCGAGGTGAATACAAAAATGAGTATATTGCAATCAGATTTTGCCCAGGTTCGAAGGGAGATAATTCAATTTTTTGATTTATTTTGCCGTAAGGGCCAACGTAATCTGCATATTTCAAGCAATGATAAAAATATACTTCGTACAAAAATGTAGATGAAATGTATATGAAAACATTCATAAATTAATATCCTACACGTTCATTTAATAATCTCGATTTTTAGGTATACTGCCCTTTTGCCCGTTCTAATTTTTGACTACCTTCGGATTTTGAATTAATATAATAAAACCTTCATTCTGTGAAAATTTCAGCTTGTAACCCCGAGGTGCCCACACAAGGCAAAATAAGTTATAAGTAGCACTCTACTATTTCCTTTACTACACAAATGAAGAAAATATAAAAATCAGGTTTGGTCGATTTGGAAAAAAACGAAACGTCGTACAATCAAATTGGATACGGCACACTATAGTACCCGATGAGACCCATCTTTTTCCAATTTAAAGTTTACCTCTAACTCTTACCGTTTTCGAATTATAGCCGATTTAATGAAAATCTCGATTTTTTAAGGTATGAATTTTTCCGACAAAATTTTTGAAAAAAATAACCGTTTTTATTACAGAAGCATTTAAAGGGGTCCCTTTACATGTTACTAACATGAATATAAAAGTTTCAAAAGCATATACAGGGTGGTAAAAGAAAATGTGAAAAAAATCCCTTTTTCGAAATTCGAAAAATCAAGACTAGAGCACTGCCCAGAATAGTTAATTCACCTTGATTTGTAAGAAACAGGGCTGAAGAACGAAAAGTGGTAAAATGAATGTTTCCTGACCGAAAATAGAAAGAGATCGATATCGTCAGGATTCATTCTATTTCCAGACCTCAATGAGAAGAGATAGGTTAATTTAAGAATAGGAATTTCTTTCTCGGGAACCGAAAGGAATATTTATTATCTCGTAAACTCGAATTTTCTTTTTGCTGTTGCGTTACACGATTGTTATTCTTAACAACAGCGTTCTATTTAACCATTGAGATTACGAGCCGCTGTTTATCATGAACGTAGTATTCCAAAATAGAGAGTACCTCTGGAGCCCCTATATGCTTTTTAAATTATAAATGGTGTTAGTCATGATTATAACACAGATTGTAGGAGTAATCTGTGGTTATAATTCATGACTACAGTACTGTTTCACTGCACTAATTTCCACTTCGGGTATTGAGACTACAGTACGGGATTGCTTGTCACGAGCATATTTAGTAATCTAAAATAGGGAACCCTATTTCTCTGAAATTAACTGTTACCCTGACACACAAGGCATGAGTGTCATATCGTGATATCCTGATACAGTGAATAACTTCCTAACTGCATTATGTACTCCTACCAGCGAGTTCCAGAAGCGTCCTCCATTTTATAATTATTGTAAAAATAATTGTATTTGTTATATTTTATATTTTGAAAGCCTTTAATAAAACGAAGAAATGTAGAAAAAGTGATATATCCAAGTGTTGATCCACTTGAATAGTATATTTCATTACCAGTCCGGAAACTAGGCTTTTCCGGTGCGCGCACGACAGTTTCTAGTGTGAGGCGTAGCCGAACACCGGAAGTCGTGCAAGCACAGGAAAAGCTGTTTCTGGACGTGTAATGAACGATATTTTTCAAAATACCTCTCTGAAATCAAGACATAAACATAAAATTATTATAATTTTACGTAT
>MU195140.1:0-11489 GCA_016904865.1 Pissodes strobi | reverse complement strand
AATGAGATTAGAAGAAATATTTATGCAAATTATGTTAATAACAATATCAAAATATATCCATATGTTAGGCCATCAAATATGAATTATCAATGAAAATAGGAGAAATATTTATGCAAATTATGTTAATAACAATATCAAAATATATACACACGTTATGCCATCAAATATGAATTATCAATGAGAATAAATGAAATATTTGTGCAAATTAGGTTTATAACAATATCAAAATATAGGTTAATACCATCAATTATGAATTATCAATGAGTATAAAATATATAATGGTACAAATTATGTTAATAACAATATTATAAGTTTCATTTTACCGACTTGTAATGACATATCGCAACACAGAAGCAAAACAATTCACCAAAATAAACCGTACACTCCGATGACTGCTGACTCTCTCTTTTTCGTTCTCGAGCAATACCCTTCGGATCTCCTCCAAAAAACCTCGCAAAAACTCGACTTCAATTTATGACTTGTTTTTATCTTTTACATGTATAAGGGGTGTCTCAAAATATACACATATATAGGGTGTCTCAAAAATTAATGTATCAGGTCTAATGAAATAGTATTTTAAAGATGCGGGTTATCTCACACTATTAGCAGTTTTTTTTATAAACAAATAAATACAATGTCTACTGCAGAAAAAATCGCAAATTTTATTCATTTAAACCTAATATTACCCGTTGGACGCCTTGCAAGGATATGATGGTGGTACTAAAAGACAGTAACAAGTGTTGGGAACACTCTGTAAAACTTTAATTTCTACACTATTAGTAGTTTTTTTTATAAACAAATAAAAACTTCATCCATTCCAGCCAAAATAGAAATTTTTTATTTTAATCCTAATACCACCCCTTGGACGACTTGCAAGGATATGGTGGTGGTACTAAAAAACAGGTACAAGTGCAGGGAACACTCTGTATAAATTTAATTTCAACACTATGAGTAGCTTTTTTATAAGCAAATAAAAGTTTGTCCATTCAGCCAAAATAGCAATTTTTAATCTTTTAACCCTAATACTGCCCCTTGGACGCCTTGCACGAATATGGTGATGGTACTAAAAGATAGTAACAAGTGTAGGAAATACTCTGTACAAATTTAATTTCAACACTAGGAGTAGTTTTTTTTATAAACAAATAAAAGCTTGGGCCATTCTAGCCAAAATAGCAATTTTTATACTTTTAACCCTAATACCACCCTTTGGACGCCTTGCAAGGATATGGTGATAGTGCTAAAAAATAGTAACAAGTGCAGGGAACACCCTGTATAAATTTAATTTCTACACTATGAGTAGTTTTTTTATAAAAAAATAAAAGCATTGTCCATTGCAGACAATATGGCATTTTTTTTTCTTTTAACCCTACTACTACCCTTTGGACGCCTTGCAAGGAAATGGTAATGGTACTAAAAGACAGTAACAAGTGTAACGAACACTCTGTATACATTTAATTTCTACACTATGAGGAGTTTTTAGCTGATCTGGAGCTGATCAGTGGGGAGTGACCCAACAAACCCCATTTTTACCCCTGTCAGACTAGGGACCGCCAAAGGAATGATTCTGAGCCCTAGGTGGTAGATGCCTAAGCCTACTCGCATCGTCCGGTGAAAGACCACCCCACCAGAATTGGGAAGCGCTAAGTGGTTTTCCCAAATCACGTTCCGCTTCCGCGCTGGTGGTCCCGGTTTCCACAGTAGGAATATATGGACATGATGGTGCTTCCAGGATCAAAATATTCCGGAAGTAAACTCCCAGACCATTCGGATCTCCGGGCGCTGGGTTGCCCTGGGAGCCCTTCATTCCGCATTTCACAGACAGCAAAGATACCGAACCAATTTAGAATAGATTTCTGCAACATAAGAGGCCTATATACAAACATAAATTCGGTACACCAGCATCTACAAGCAAATAGACCACACATATTAGCCCTTACAGAAACACAAGTATGTTCTACAACAACAACAGTGAACTACCTCTATCCTGGTTACGACTTACATACCCGATTTAGATATAAGTTCGGAATATGCCTTTGTGTCCGAAGCGACGTTTCATGTCACCGCGAGGAAACACTCGAACCGAACAACCTTGACGTCATGTGGCTTAAGTTCACCACCAAGGGATTAGCCAAGTTTATATGTTGTCTCTATCGCCGTCCGAGCGATAAAGGCTGCCAAAGCTTTTTCACAACACTAGCTACCACTTTTGACTCAATACAGGTCGATCAACCCAGTTCAGAAATAATCCTTCTGGGAGACTTCAATGCCCACAACACCAACTGGCTCAAACATCACAACAAGACCGACAACGAAGGTAGAGAAGCTGAAGCATTTGCCATCAGCTGCGGGCTTACTCAACTTGTAGACGAACCAACTCGAATCTCAGAGAGGGGCGAATTCGCCGCCCTCCTGGATCTTTTTCTGACCACTAATCCTGACCAGTACAAGGTTACAGTTGGTCCGCTATTGGATACTTCCGACCACAAACTTATTACAACGGTTTATGAATTGCCACCCATAGAGAAGGATCCATCATTGCCTCGCAAAATCTGGCATTACAATTCTGCAAACTGGGACGATCTAAGACAGTTCTACCTAGATTTTCCTTGGCTCGACGTCTGCTTTGGCACTGACGTCCCGTCGGACTGCTGCGAAGAGATCATGCAAGTAATCTCCTCAGGAATGGAAGCATACATCTCAAATTCCATCAAGTTACCATCAAAAGGAAAGCCCTGGTTCGACAAAAGATGCGAAAGAGCTGTAGGAAGGAAACAGCAAGCCTACAGTGGCGTAGCGTGCATGGATGCGAGTGATGCGTCGCATCCCTTTAAAAAATCGCAAATTCCACAATATTCAGCTCTTTTATTTTATTTTTATTTCTATACAATAAATGTCCATCCATCTTGCTTGTTCTGGAATTCTTCTGCATAGTACACAACTAATACCTATCCAGAAAAAATATTTAATAATTAAACTGTCGACCGCGACCACCCTGATCCAACGAAACCTGAAGCGAACGAAAAATACGATGCAAGGATGCGTCGGTGTACCTCACATCAGCCGGCCGGAAAATTACATTCTGTTGCCCGCGAGTAGACAATGAACCTTCCCTAGGAGAACGGCTAAACTGTGGCAAGTTTTAAGTTCTTGGTGATGCGATTGAGTAAACACATCTCGTCGCATTTTCGGCTGTTCTATCGTGGGCGTTTTCTGGTGAGAAATGTGACTGTATTATAGAAAAACTATTACGTACCTCTTTCAGTAATTTATCTTAGTGACAAATTACAAATTATTAAATTATAAAAAATTAAAAAATTCTTAAAGTTAAATTCTATGTTTTTGTCTCCGCTTTTATTATTCAATAGTGAGTAAGCATAGAAAATGGTTTGTTGCTAATAAAATATATATGATGTATGCCTTATTTTTGGTGATTCATTTTTATATCCCATGGCATAAAAGAAGGTAACAGTGAATAAAATATTAAAAAACTTTGGCAAAGTTTAGATGCGGTCTCAGACAATTTTTCGTCACACGAGTCTAGGATCGCGGTCAACATCGACGTCTATTAGTTGAAAATTCCCGCCTTATTTGAAATAAAATAGGGTAGAATATTAATTAGTGTTGATTTCCGCGTTTAGTAGAATACGAATTCGGAATTTTGTGTGTATTTCTGCTGAAATTAATAATTTGAATAAAGATTAGTAATATTTTATTTAGTTTCATCACCAACAATGAGATAATTTATTGTTCAAGCATGGCGCCAATCAGCGTTAATGATGCTCGCGACCCTTAGCCGCTCGTTTTTTGTCTGAGGTGGATTTGCCACTTTTTGCTCATTGCATCCCTTAATGTTTTCCTCACGCTACGCCACTGCAAGCCTATAAGTACTGGCAGCAAAATCAGACCGCTGAAAATCGCAATTATTTTATCGAAGCGAGAAACGAGTGCAAGCGTGTGATCGAAGAAACTAAGGACACACACAATCAGAGGATCAGGAATAAACTTTTGCAATGCCCCAGTGGTTCCAGGAATTTCTGGTCGGTAGCAAAGGGAGTAAGTAACAACTTTACAAAAACGTCTCTCCCGCCTTTGACGGGCGAACGTGGCATCACGGCGACTACATCCAAGGAAAAAGCAAACATGCTCGCCAAAATGTTTTCATCGCACTCTACCTTAGACGTGCCCCAAAGTCTCCCCACCATACCGAACATCAACACTACCATGGCAGAAGTCAAGTTTTCTCACCGTGATATTCGCAAAATCCTTGAAGAACTAGATACGCAAAGGGCATCAGGACCGGACGGAATACCGCCATCGTGCTAAAGAACTGCGCCAACGAACTAACACCGTTTTTTTCAGGCTTTTTTCTCTTTCTTACGGAAAAGGGATTTACCCATCCTCTTGGAAAGTCGCTCTAGTGCAACCTGTTCCAAAAAAGGCAAGAAAACCACTCCCTCAAACTATCGCCAATTGTCTTGCTTCCAATAATCTCCAAAGTCATGGAACGTGTAGTCAATCAGCAACTACTCAAATACCTCGAGAACAACAGATTAATCAGCGATAATCAATACGGCTTTCGCAAAGAGAGATCGACAGGAGATATTTTGGCCTATGTCGTTGCGTTAGATATTTCAAAGGTATTCGACAGAGTTTGGCATGACGGACTGCTCAACAAACTGCCGTCCTTGAGACTGCCCGCCTCTCTCTCCAGCTGGCTGGCCAGTTTCCTTAAGAACCGATCCCTACACGTTGCAGTCGATGGACACATCTCAGATACATTCACCATCAACGCGGGCGTGCCTCAGGGCGCAATACTTTCACCAACTCTCAAACACAACTGGCCCAAACATCACAACAAGACCGACAACGAAGGTAGGGAAGCTGAAGCATTTGCCATCAGCTGCGGGCTTACTCAACTTGTAGACGAACCAACTAGAATCTCAGAGAGGGGCGAATTCGCCGTCCTCCTGGATCTTTTTCTGACCACCAATCCTGACCAGTACAAGGTTACAGTTGGTCCGCCATTAGGTACTTCCGACAACAAACTTATTACAACGGTTTATGAATTGCCACCCATAGAGGAGGATCTACCATTGCCTCGCAAAATCTGGCATTACAATTCTGCAAACTGGGACGATCTAAGACAGTTCTACCTAGATTTTCCTTGGCTCGACGTCTGCTTTGGCACTGACGACCCGTCGGACTGCTGCGAAAAGATCATGCAAGTAATCTCCTCAGGAATGGAAGCATACATCCCAAATTCCATCAAGTTACCATCAAAAGGAAAGCCCTGGTTCGACAAAAGATGCGAAAGAGCTGTAGAAAGGAAACAGCAAGCCTATAAGTACTGGCAGCAAAATCAGACCGCTGAAAATTATTTTATCGAAGCGAGAAACGAGTGCAAGCGTGTGATCGAAGAAACTAAGGATAAACACAATCAAAGGATCAGGAATAAACTTTTGCAATGTCCCAGTAGTTCCAGGAATTTCTGGTCGGTAGAAAAGGCAGTAAGTAACAACTTTACAAAAATTTCTCTCCCGCCTTTGACGGACGAACGTGGCATCACGGCGACTACAGCCAAGGAAAAAGCAAACATGCTCGCCAAAATGTTTTCATCGCACTCTACCTTAGACGTGCCCAAAGGTCTCCCTACCATACCGAACATCAACACTACCATGGCAGAAGTCAAGTTTTCTTACCGTGATATTCGCAAAATCCTTGAAGAACTAGATACGCAAAGGGCATCAGGACCGGACGGAATACCTGCCATCGTGCTAAAGAACTGCGCCAACGAATTAACACCCGTTTTTTCAGGCTTTTTTCTCTTTCTTACAGAAAAGGGATTTACCCATCCTCTTGGAAAGTCGCTCTAGTGCAACCTGTTCCAAAAAAGGCAAGAAAACCACGCCCTCAAACTATCGCCCAATTGCCTTGCTTCCAATAATCTCCAAAGTCATGGAATGTGTAGTCAAGCAGCAACTACTCAAATACCTCGAGAACAACAGAATAATCAGCGATAATCAATACGGCTTTCGCAAAGAGAGATCGACAGGAGATATTTTGGCCTATGTCACTCATATATGGAGTAGGGCAATTTAAAACTACGGAGAGTCTCGAGCGATTGCGTTAGATATTTCAAAGGTATTCGACAGAGTTTGGCATGACGGACTGCTCAACAAACTGCCGTCCTTGGGGCTGCCCGCCTCTCTCTGCAGCTGGCTGGCCAGTTTCCTCAAGAACTCAGATACATTCACCATCAACGCGGGCGTGCCTCAGGGCGCAATACTTTCACCAACTCTGTTCCTCATCTATATTAATGACCTGCTGATCGAAACGAATAATCCTGTTTACAGTTTTGCAGATGGAAGTACCCTTGTCTCCCACTTTAGATCAGAAAAACCCTTACCAGCGACTGAGACTCATCACCGCAGACAAGAGCAGATTACAGCAATTAATCAAGACCTGGAGAAGGTTCAATCTTGGGGCGACTGAAATTTGGTCCGGTTCAATGCAGCAAAGACCCAAGCAGCAACGTTTACTAAGAGGGTCAATACAGCGGGCCCTGACATCATTATGGCAGGATCGACCATTCCTTCATCCTCGTCAATCGGGCTGCTGAGTGTCTCGGTCAACAGCAATATGTCATGGCACGACCATGTTGCTAACATCGCAAAATCAGCCTCCCAGAAGCTTGGTGCGCTATTTCGCAACAAAAAACTCTGTACACCGCAGCAGTTGCTCTTGCTGTACAAAGCGCAAATAAGACCGTGCTTAGAATATTGCTCACATATCTGGGGTGCCGCACCAAAGCATACCCTAAAGCTGCTGGATTCCATTCAGAAGAGGGCTGTGCGTCTCGTCGGGGATCCGGAGTTGACCCGGAATCTGGATAGTCTGGAACATCGCAGACATGTGGCCGATATGTCTCTGTTTTACAGATACTTTCACGGCAGATGTTCCCAGGATTTGGCCCACATCATCCCGTCCCTGGCAACTCCTGTCATACAGTCCCGACAAACGGCAGGAGCGCACCAGTTCGTCGTACAACTAGAAACACCTAGAACATCGCTTTATCAGAACTCCTTTGTCTGGCGCACTGCATCACTGTGGAACTCACTTCCAGGACATCTGTTTCCCACTAATTACAACCTACAAATATTCAAGAACTGTGTCAATCAACATCTTCGCACACACACCGCTCGTCGAGCGCCATAGGATCTCCCTTTTGTGTGTGTGCCACTGCCATAAAAAAAGAAATAAAAAATATATAAAAAAGTAATAGCATTGTCTATTGCATTGCATGCTTTTTTTTCTTTTAACCCTAATACCACCCTTTGGACGCCTTGCAAGGATATGGTGAAAAGACAATATGGCAGTGGCGGCTCGCGGCTTTGAAAAGTGGGGAAGAGCTACCGATATCGACAGAAGGAACAGCGCCGCAGGCGAAAAGTTTTGGGGTCCACGCCCAAACTGCCAAAATTAGTCAATAATTACTACCGGTATTTTTTAAGGTAAATCATCAAAAAATAAAATAAATTTATATTGTATTAGCAACAAAATGATTTGTTGCTAATACAAATCACATGTCTACAAAAAACACACTAAAACTAGAATATATAGAAAATATTTCTTGTATAATACTATAATGGATCAACCGTGGAATGTAAATAAAAAATTATTCCAAGAATTCACGGCGGAATGTCCCCTAATAAACTCGCAATAAACGAAACAACGTGCTTTCGCGTTGATCTGAGAATGGAAGTGCTACACGCCAGCTCTTCCAATCATTGCAAACCAAACAAATGTAAGACCATTACGACGTCATCGTTGTCATGGCAACCAACTAGTTGCGCTTATACTTTTGATGACTCGACGGCTCTCGAGCGATACCTCTTCCTTAAAGGTCAACACAAATGATAATGAGATTGTCACTGCTATCGGCGCGTACGCGAAAAGAAATAGACATTTTCATGTGGGTTCACCTCTGTTCTATTCGATAGTGGAGTTAACGGGCAATGTGCAGGCGGCGAGATTCTTGTTTCATGAAGCTTTGACTTTAATATTTGAAAATAATTGAATTAGTTATTAGGGGGGTAACGGAAAACAGATTATTCCTAAACTAAGAAAATTTTATCATTGAATCTTAAAATATATTATTTTACTGATGAATGAATTAATTTTATTTTTTTAAATTACTTTTCTTGAGGAAGTGGCACTTCCCCTACTTCCGCTGAATAGCCGCCACTGCAATATGGTGTACTAAAAGACAATAACAAGTGTAGGGAACACTCTGTATAAATTTAGTTTCTACTCTTTGAGTAGTTTTTTTTTATAAACAAATAAAAACATTGTTTATTTTAATTAGATTTCGTATACTGACGCCACTGTCGATTCGGCAATCTTCGGAAAATCTACTGCCAACTTTTTACTGCCAAGTTCACATCAGTCTTCTTTTTATAGTTTGTACCAATACCTGTGCAGCTGTATTTCAAATATAAACGGGAAGAACAGCTACTACATAAAAGACTCTTATACATTTAACACATTTATAGACACAGTAAATATTCCGGAAGGCTATAAACTTATTTCGTTGTTCACAAATATCCCAAACGAATTGGTTCAAATTATTTTAACAGAAAAATTGTAACTTACCAACAACATACCACCCTGTCACGAGAACATTTCATTGAAGCAATTAACCTTACTTTATCGACTAACTATTTTCAATATAACAACACTTCTTACAAACAACTGGACGGATGCGCCATGGGCTCGCCTAATTCGTCTACTATTGCCCAGTTAGTAATGGAATATTTGGAAGAAACGGTTACTTCAAAAAAAAAATGAACCTCTTGTGTTTTTTAAATGGTTTGTGGATGATTGCTTGACTGCTGTGCCAAATTACCAAATAAATAATGTATTACATACTTTCAACACGTTCCATAAAAGACTACAATTTACGTTCGAAATAGAAGAGAACAATAAAATTGACTTTTTAGACGTGATCCTTATACGAGACAAAAATAAAATACTAACTCAGTGGTATACAAAACCAACGTGGTCTGGTAGGTATAGTCTGTAAACCGAGCGTTGATCGTTACGTCATAAATCGTGACGTCAGATCAGTTTTGAAGCATGTCCTAAATTGATTCACAAGTCTTGAAAGGAGCATAACGTACGCTTCACGCATGATCCATTTCGTGTCGGTAAAATAGACGGCTAGTGTCGATCTCGAATGTGAGGTTAGATAGGACGCTGAATTCAAAACCAAAACAATAACAAACATGTCATGCTCATGAACTCGTGATTCATAGATTCAATTTAAAGAAGCTAACCGATAAATATGTCTTTTTTCACTCTGGTAAGATAATATTTGGATCTTCAATATGAATATTTTAATTTTATGCAATCTACTTTGTTTTAGGTGAAGAAAAAAAAATCTTGTGAGGTTTGCAATAGGAACTTAACAACAAAATACAAACATAAATATTCTAGTGTTTTAGTAAAATTCCAGCAGAAATTCTTGGTATACAGGAGTCTTGTTATCTTGTGTGAAGGAAAACGTATCTAAAAGCTGCGACATTTAGAATAATAAGTGGAATATTTCCTACGAGAAAAGCTATGTAATTATGCATGTGATATGTGGTTAATTGAAGAAACATTCAACTCAATTCAAAAGCAATGTACTGTGAAACAAACTTGCCCGATAGAGGAGCGTATAAAAAATCACAAAGACATTTTTAGTATCAGATATGCAACTGAAACGTGATTTGGACCTTTTCTTTGCCAATAAATTTTTTTTTGTCATACGATTGTGAACTTGTAAGCATCTATAAAGTGCAGTAAACAAATTAATAAAAACAGAAATTTACCATTGCAGTAAAATTGGCATATATTTAAATTTGACTGTAAATGCAATTTTATTCTTCGGTTAGTTACGTTTTTGTTGTTTTATCATTTACTTAATATTTTCACATTATAGCAGTGTTCTGTATTGAATAAAACTGAAAGACCCCAAACATGTAGCTTTTCTTTAGTTTTATATATGTAGGTAAGTAAGTTTTGTTTATAATTTATTTGTGTTGTGCAATGGTTCAAACGCTTAGATTCGTAAAAGTTTATTCCATTTTTGTACAGTGCTACAATGCTAATTTATTTCCAAAAAACTCCCAAATGTTTATGAAATGGAAAACAAAACATTTTATATAACCTAAAGTGTGCTATAACATGATTCATATACAACAACAGTAAAGGTCTGGCATATATGTGTTAACTTTAACAATTTAAAATATTATTTTTCTTTATACAAACTTACAATAAACACCAATGAAAAACAAATTGGAAAAAATACCTTACATAGCACAGAGAGTCAATTAAAACAGAGTACTATAATACAATATTAAAATACTATTGGCATGTATCCATCAGCCAGCCACAAAACTCATCGGGAGACTAAAATGACAGACAAGACAAAAGATAATAAAACTATAATTCCACTCATCATAAAAAACAATAATTCACTCATCATAAAAAACCATACCACACAATCGATGGAAAGAGATGTTGTAATTTAAGGTTATTGTATCATGTTTTACAAAAGGGGTCATAGTATCTTCTGTGCTTATGAGCACACTGTTTCCTGCTCATCGCTAAAATAATACTCATCATTATCATCCGAGTAACAAGAATTGAGATTGATAATGACCGGTAATATATCCGAAGCATCTTTCCTTTTTCCAGTCCTCGCTAATTGTATTATAGCATTTCTGTGATGAACATAATTTCTCAATTTTTTCGCTGTAATCTAAAACAGATTCTCTTATAAAATAGCAATATCTAAAAATTGGACCAGATTCTTACCTTTTGAAGTGCTTTATTCCAATTTAAAACAGCCTCGCTTGTGACAGGATGTATCGAACTGATACAAACCTCGTAGAAACGCTTACATTCTGACCATACCATCTCAATAGGATTATATTAGCAGATCAGTAGATATCTGCAGTCTGTCAATATTCATCAGATTCGTATGCATAGAACGCAGTGTGATATGTTCGCCTATAATAAAACCGAAATAATGAATAAATTATTTAAAATAATGAAAAATTAAATGCAGATTACCTTTCTCATACATAGCATACATGCTCTCCTTATATATAGTATGGCCATGAACTTTGTGAAGAGGCTCTCTATGAGAGAAAATAACAGCAACATTTGACTTGGTTTTAAAGTCAACAAGTTTCTGGACTGCCTTTCAATGCATTCTTTGCACAGTGGCAAATATATATATTGTTAAAACTGCATTTTTGTATCAACTTACATTAGATATATATTGCACTCACGGGTAAAAGCGTTTTTCCTGCTGCTTTTTCGCGATTAAAATAGTCTATTAGTTTTAAAATGAGGACTTGCTCATTTTCAGTGTACCGATGTCCAGGCATTTTCAACTGCGATAACAATCACAAATAAAAACAGAAAAATACGTTGGACGA
>JAEQML010070695.1:0-16620 GCA_016904865.1 Pissodes strobi | reverse complement strand
ATACATTGGGCTGATTAGTTACCGCGCTAGATCTAGCTCAGAGTACAGTGACGGAAATAAAATTTCGTACACTGAGGTTAACATTTTATGTCATTTTTTAATATTTTGGTAAACTGGGCTTTTCACCTTTATCTCACCTTTATACCTTGCGTTTCTTACTTCAGTAACAAGAGAAAAAAGGTTATAATATAAAATTATTTATTCGAAGAAGGTATTCCTATACAAATGGTAGTTGAGGGAGTTGGAAAACTAAAAAGCACATACAAGACCGCAAAACTAAATGGGAAAATACGGGATCATTGGATAGAAAAACATGCTGGTATATATAATATTCTTGTTGAACTCTATTGTTTGCGGATGGCAACATAACATTTTAAAGGATGTGTATATAGGCTTGAGTTCCTCGAATATGGTGACATATTCCTAGCCATCTGGAAGTCATATACCCCATACATTAACAGAAAATCTTCCACTTGTTTTAACATGTTGAGTATTTCTTTCTTCATACCGTGTATTTGGCGGCCATTACACTCTAATCTGCCCGTATAATAAGACTGAAAAATCTTCCCATCGGTAAATACTACCTTGGTCCAAAAATCCATACCTTTCGGTAAATATTCCATCGCAAACCCCATTCTTTGCTCTTTATTCATATCGATCAAAAATGGCGTTTTAGCAGCTACCCTGTCCTCAGTTCCGAATACGATTTCTTGCCGTTCTTACTGTCCCAGGAAAATTAGTTTGGTTATATGCTTCTACTGCTGTCTGAAAAGGATTGTTTCGCAAATAATCTATTAGATCATTATCTTGATTTTCGTTTGAAATTTTTTCTCTGCACAACTTGCTCAGCTATTCTTCGTAGAGAAACACCTTCTTCGAATAAAGCAATTATTAATCTCGCCTCTAATGTTCACAAACTTTGTTAAAATGAAATTATATCATTTTCAAATCTGATGACACCGATAATAAATTGTCAAAAAGTGAAGTGTATTTCCAGGTGATCTAGGTATACAAAAGCCAACATCACATTGGGAAAAAATAGGTGTACGAAATTTTATTTCCGTCACTGTACATTTTTCGTCACGTCTAGATCAGGTATTGTTGCCAGATGCATTCATCTGGCAACACTGCCTCCAGCCTCCATTTTTGTCTTCATGTTTATGTTTTGATTTTGAAGGTGATAAGTGATCGATCATTTAATATATTATTTATCTATGTTCGACGAGCAGTAAAGTAATATTTTACTGAAAAATCTCATAGGTAAGGAAATTTTATAAGTATTTTGGTGTCATGTGCTAGTGTATTAATTCACATATTCCTATATATTTTACATAAATTCTTTTACTACTATACCATGTTAAATTTTAACTGCGATTAGTGTGTAAATAATGACCCAAGTCCCTAATTGTAGAAAGTATTAATTATCTTGGTGGCGTTCATGAGTAAAGGCAAACCACCCTTTGGAAGTCATCGATATTATCAAGAGAAAACAATTTAACATAATTAACCATAAAAGGGTCTTGAGAGCAATTACAAAGCCTATTCATTTCCATTCATTCATTGTTAGTCAATTGTAAGTCATCATTAGTCGCGATGTCAACTCGAATCTATGTATTAAAATATTGCAACCTAAATTATAGTGAATAAATCAGTGCTCGAATAAGTAGATGTTATTTTTTGGACTAGTTCACCCATCACCGAGAGAACACAACAATGTCAAGCAACAATAGGCGCACCTGTTGATTTTGATACTTACCAAATATCCTCAAATTTGAAAAATCAATATTGATTTCTCAAAAAATGGTCATCTTTTTCTTTTTGTTGTTGTCTGATGCTCATAGACAAAATATTGTTCTTAACACATATGCAAAGTGTCTTTCCCACACTTAAAACATATCCAAACTCTGCTCGCATATCTCTTTTACCTCATTTTGCATGTGGAAAAGTATCTTGGAAAAAGTAGTAACATTTAGACATTTCGTAGGGAATTCCTAATCTTCCAGATTAATTGCTTGGAGACCCCAAGGAAGAAGAAATTCAATTTATTGGTCAAGAAGTTGGCCCGTGTATAATTAGCTTACCTACTACTAAATAAAGGAAGCTGGATATTTTTTCCAATGGAATCATCTAACAATTCTAATATTATGTTTAGCAATCTTGCAATTAACATGAACAAGTTTAAACCAGAGTTAATAATTTTTCCTGAAAGTTTGTCTAATATGGTTAAAGAAGAGAATTGTTCAAAGTTTGATCAACTGAATGCATCTCGGATTAAAGAAGAAAATGATCAGTATCTTATCGAGTAAGTATGTAATTAATTACTCTCCAAAAGGGTTAAGATATTTGGTCATTTCATGTTGTTAATTTCTTAACAGTTTCCCTCGTTTACTGCCTTAAATGCAAAGTAATGTGCCATAAATCTTTACCTACTGAAGAGCAAATTATTTATAGTATTATTCTCTCCTAAGTAATATAATATAGACATATAATAATAATAATAATAAATCTCCTTTATTTATAATATTACAATAGTAAAGTAAATAGCGTCATAAATCTGGTTAAAATTGAAACATTAAATATTTAAAATGGTGTTACATATGAATTTTAAAATACAAATAAACTATACACTAAACACATCAAATACACTTAACTTAACTTGTTATAGATCACCCTCCACTTCAGAACAAAATTTTGTAATTGATTTAAAAAACTTCTTAGCTAACCTACAGAATGAAGATTTTACAATATTCTTGGGTGACATAAATATAAATATTTTGAACCATGATCTGGCTATTGCAAATAGCTACTTGACCGCACTTATGTCTCTGGGATACAAGTCATATATAAATACGCATACAAGAGTTATAACGGATACCAGGTCATGTATAGACCATATATTTGTTAAACAAAACTTAAACAATGCCAATTTGAACCTATTTTCTGCAGTTGTTAATAACAATACAACAGATCACTACCCTATATATCTACAAATATGCAAAAGTATCCAAGAAAAGCCAGAGCCCTTTCAAAAAACCATAGTAAATTTCGATCATTTAAGATTTAAAAATCTAATTAGTCAAGAGTCTTGGATTTCTGTTCTGACAAGTAATGAGGCAAATACAGCGTGGAACTTATTTTATAAAACTTTTATAGGTATATTCAACAAGTGCAAAACAAAAAAAGTGATAAAAATTGGAAAGCATGTCAAAATCAAACCTTAGATCACAAATGCTATTATAATTTCTATAAAACACCATGACCAATTAAAGAAAGATTTAATTAAAAATAGGAACAATGATCTACTTATTCAGACATACAAAACATATAGGAATCATTTAAAAAGGATTATAAATGAAGCCAAAACCAGATATTATCGCGAAATTGTAAATTGTAACAAACATGACATGAAAAAAATATATAAAGTAATCAACGAAGCCACAAACACAAATAAAAATAAAATCAGTGACATTAACATACTAAGTAGCAATAAAAAACCGTTTATAAATACAAAACAGATGGCAAACTATTGTAATGAATATTTTACAAAGATAGGAAAACAAATGGCTGCCAAAATAAAAGTACCTAAAAAGCACAATAGCTTTGATAGTGGCCGCGTTACTCAGAACATGTTTCTAAAGCCAGTTCATAAAAACGAACTGATTTTACATATAGCGTCACTAAAAAACAATAGTTCTCCAGGGTTTGACGAAGTTAGCTCAAAATTAATAAAAGACCATCACTTATACATTATTAGTCCGCTTATGCACGTCATAAATCTAATCTTTCTTCAGGGAACTGTGCCAAATGACTTTAAAAAGTCTGTAGTGGTCCCAATTTCTAAGTCTGGAAATAGAACAGATATTGGTAATTTTCGACCGATAAGTCTAATTAGTACTTTTGCCAAATTGTTCGAGAAATGTCTTAAATTCAATTCAATTCAATTCAAAAAGTGCTTTATTAGTCTAAAATCATAAATTTTGTTGACAAAGCGTAGGTAAATAAAAGCAGGTAACATCAACACTCATGGTGCGGCCCCACTTCCAACCATGGCATGGCGGCGATCCAGAGACATAAGTATTCCGGCAATTCCAGGAACACAAACATCCCGTCACCCCAGAATACCCGGCAACTCGCCGAACCGCACCACAAGTTAACTAAACTTAACTTAACTTAAACCACGCTAAACACCCAGAACAATCAAATACAAACAAAGAGACAAGCAATGAAATACAACATGACGTGGTACAATCATTATAATAGATCACCAAGTTCAAAGCTCGGCATAAAAGTTAAGCCAGTAAAAGTAAAGGTCAATAAAATAAAATGGTCAATAAAACAAAACAATCAATAAAACAAAAAAGTAAAAAAACAAAAATTAAACCTAAAAAATAAGTAACTCACAAACTTGTCAAGCCCAGACTCATTATAATAATCCGTGTCAGAATTTTCTATCCATTATACATTATACAAATGGCAATACATATCTACATGTCAAAGCGTGTCCTGGTAGAATTCAGTCAAAGTGTAATATGCCCTACTCAAAAGTAATTTTTTTAGCAAGCAACGAAAGGTCTCAACGGAATGCACTGTCTTTAAATTGGTTGGTAAATGATTAAACATTTTTCGACCCTCATAAATTAATGATTTCTTTACTAAAGTAGATTTGGGAATTGGTAAAGGTAAAAGGTGAGCCTGACGCGTCTCTATTTGAGGAGCAGGTCCCTGGAGTGCATTGTGGTTTTTAAAGATAAGGGTTGTCGTCTCTAATATGAAAAGGGAAGTCAGAGTTAAAATCCGTTGAGTCACAAAATGTGGTCTACAAGAATCCCTATGAGTAATGTTAGCAATAAGGCGAACAGCTTTTTTTTGGAGAACAAAAAGCACATTAAGTAGGCCTTGATTTGCAACACCCCAGAATGGTATACCATACCTAAGGTGAGACTCAAACAAAGAGAAGTAAACTGTCCGTGCTAGTTGTGGACCTAATTCTTCCCTCACCACTCGCACAGCAAAACATCCTGATGACAGTCTCCTTCCTACCATCAACACATGATCTTCAAAACGCAATTCCCGGTCGATTAGAATACCTAGAAACTTGGATACTATAGTTTCTGGCAATGGATTGCCATCCAAGAGTAGCCCAGTAACATCACATTTAAACCCAACTATGTGGGTTTTACTGAGGTTTAAACAAAGACGGTTACAGGCAAACCAGTCCTTAATGATCTTGAGATCACTTGCTATAGTTTGATGTAGCTCCCCAATTTCTCTATTTTTCCACAGGATCGATGTGTCGTCGGCAAAGAGAGTGAATTCTCCAGAAACATTAAGTTCAACGATGTCATTAATATAAAGTAGAAATAAAATTGGCCCCAGAACGGAACCCTGAGGAACTCCACAATTGATGTCCAGAACAGAGGACTTTTTACCCGAGTGCGCAACAGATTGGCATCGACCCTCAAGGTAAGACTTAAACCAGGTGTGTGCAACTCCCCGAAACCCATACCTCTCAAGCTTCAACAGCAGAATTCTGTGATCCACACAGTCAAAGGCCTTGGACAGATCACAGAGAACCGCTGCCGAGACACTACCCTGATTCACACCAAAATAAACACCCTCAAGAAAACTGTAAATTGCATCCTAGGTGCTACTAGATGTCTGAAATCCAAATTGCCTGACAGTTAATATCTTTAATGATTGAAGATAATTACAAATCCTTTTCTTCACGAGTTTTTCTATGACTTTGGATAGGGTAGGAAGTAAGGAAATTGGGCGATAATTGGAAGGATCATCAGTTTCACCACCCTTGAACAAGGGAACCACCAAAGAAGACTTTAAACAAGCAGGAAATGCACCCTCAACCCAAGAATTATTGACAGCAACGGACAGCGCTTCCAGAGCCGTATCAGGCAGCCGCAAAAGCACTTTCGGGGAGATTTTATCTTCACCACTAGACTTTTTGTCCCTTATTTCAGATATAGTTGTCCTAATTTCATGCATGTTTGTATCATAAAAAGCAAATGTACCAGTGGTGTTATCAACATTCTTAAGAAAAGACAAAGGGTCCGAAGGGGATGCCAGGTTTTGGGTTAAATTATTCGCTACATTGCAATAAAATGTATTCAAGTGGTCTGGATCAATATTTGGACTGTTTTTGACTGAGTTCTTGCGAAAATCATTAACTATGGACCAGCTTTCTTTTTGCCTATTCTTAGCCTCAAAAAGCCTCTTATTATAGTACACCTTTTTTGCAGATTTAATGAGCTTCCTATAGACACTACGATAAGCATTACAATAGTCAAGAAAACTTTGATCATTACTGAATTTTTTTAAGTAGTTTAAGGAGCGTAAATTATTCCCTGATGTTCTTAAACCTTTAGTAAGCCAAAGCTTAGGCTTCTTGTTTTTCTTCTTAACTAGTTGTATGGGAAATGCCAAATTAAATACATCGCATAACATATTGTAAAAATTAGCAATAGGATCAAAACTGAAATTCACATTTTGCCAATCTACTCCATCACACAAGGAACAGAACCTATTAAAATTACGAGAACTGAACACTCTACCAGGACTACGTCTGGATTGCTGCCTTGCAATTCTTGGGAGTTTTACAGTGCAACTGACCGCCTCATGATCAGAGATGCCCGCATTCAAAATTGAGCAGGATACTTCCTCATAATTTGAACAACAATAGTCAATCAAAGTTGAACAACCATCTGTGATCCGAGTCGGCCCATTAACATGCATATTCAGTCCATATGTCACAAGCATATTTGCAAGCAGGTTAGTAGTTACAGAATCTCTGTCATTAAAATTAATATTAAAGTCACCGGCCAAGATAATTTTTGAAGAAGACGGAATAGTGGATAGAATCAAATCCAGGCGGTCAAAAAACTCTTTTATTACTCCTGAAGGAGAACGATACAAACAAATAATATATAATCTAAGCCGCTTGCAAAAGCATACCGTGAATTCAAATGTCTTCTCTTCTATTAGATGATTATACTTATCAATTCCCACAAAAGAGCCGCCAAGGTGCGAAGATTTTCTTAAGAGTATAAGTGTCCCACCATGCAAAAAATTTTCTCTACACACTATACTCACTAACTCATACTCTGGTATACAAAAACATTCACCTGGCTTTAACCAGTGCTCATTAATCAATATTATGTCAGGAAAACCAATGCTATCCAAAAACACATAAAAAGTATCACATTTATTTCGTAAGGATTGTATATTTAGTAAAATAAGTGAAATTATTGAAGAATCTTCGATTGTTAAGTTTAGTTTACTAGAAGCCCCCTGAGGAGGAGGCCTGGCTATAAAAAATTCGTATTAGTACTTTTATTTATAAGATCATCATTTATAGAAGTATCATCAACTACCTTGCAACTTTCATCTTTACTATCATTTTCCTTTTGTGACATATTTGAATCTGTAGAATGATTATTAGTTGTGTTAATATGGTGAGTTATTTCAGGAACTGAAGTTGTTTTAATAAATGTTAGGTTTTTCTGCTTAAAAATATTATTTGATGCCACTAAATTTAGGATAATGTTGCTAAGTCTTCTGAGATTAATTCTAGTTTTTGGAAACATATTACAATCAACTAAATGGACAACAATTTCAGACTTAGAATTAAAACTATCTATCATATACTTAAAGACAGACTACTTAATTTTTTTACATCACAGAAACTTTTGAATAAAAATCAATTTGGCTTCCAAAAAGGTGTTAGTACTGATCATGCTATATTTAAACTTGTTGATTCTATCAAATCTCACTTGGACGGACGCAGAAAGTGCCTGGGTGTCTTTTTGGACCTTGCAAAGGCTTTCGACACAGTGCCTCATAAAAAGCTATTGGATGTGCTAGAGCACTGCGGAGTAAGGGGCACTGTGTTGGACGTCTTTCGCAGTTATTTGGAAGACAGAACACAGCGGGTTAGAGTAAATAACATTTTGAGTGACTATCTAACGATCCATTTGGGCATCCCCCAGGGCACTGTTTTGGGGCCGCTCCTGTTTATCGTATACATAAATTCATTACTGAGCAAAAAAATTAAAGGCTTAATTATATCATATGCGGATGACACAGTTTTGGTATTTACTGATGATAGTTGGGAGCGGGTAAAAACTAAGGTTTGAACTGGGTATTGGAATGGTGAAGGAGTGGTTGGACTTTAGCGAATTAATAAATAATTTCTTTATTGCCAACCAAATCCTTCAAGAGATACAGCAACGTCAACAGACCAGAAGAGAAAAACAAAACTGTATCAACATACATAGTAAAGCGGAGTATACACTGACTTAAAATTCACAAAGTTACAGTTAATACAGTAAGAAAGCGGAGTATACATACACCGACCAAAAGCTCAAACAGTTACAACATATACACCAACACAATTACATACAATCAAACATGTTAAAATATGGAGCTAACATTAAGATCTGAAACTAAAATCGTAATAACACTTTCTTAAGAGAAAGTCCTTAAGTAAACTTTTAAATTTATTGATGTCTCCTTCATCCCGCATCTCCCGAGGGAGAAGACCAAATATTTTGATGGCCATATAAGCAGGGCCCTTTTGAAAGAAAGATGTGCTGCACTTCTACCCCTAGTAACAATTTCCATGTCTTGACTATAGTGGTGATGATTGGACATAAATAGATGTCGATGTTTTTTGACAAACATCGCTAATTTCATAAAATATAATGATGGCACTGTTAGGATCCCAACTCCGCAAAAAGAGACCTACAAGAAGCCACGTTGGGATGACATGTCAATAAAAGTTTATGAAAGTCTGCCTGACTCAGTTTTAGCCATTCTCTGTGAAGCGATTAATGATTCCTTATTGGCGGGTGATTTTCCACAATGTCTTAAACTGGCAACAGTAGTGCCTATTTTTAAGGGTGGTGATGTTAACGAGCCTTCCGATTTCCGTCCCATAGCTCTTTTGAACACCTTATCAAAGATAGTGGAAAAAATTGTAAAACTACGCATGGTATCTTTTTTGACTAAAAATAACATATTAAGCAGGGAGCAATTCGGATTTAAGGCAGGTCTTAACACTAATGATGCTATTTATTCATTTCTGGAGGAGCTATATATCAACCTTAATAGGAAGGATTATGCATCGGCTATATTCTGCGACCTCAAGAAAGCTTTTGACTGCGTGGACCACCATGTTTTACTGTATAAGCTTGAGAAATATGGGTTCAGGGGTAGAGCATTGGACTGGTTGAGGGCTTACTTGTCTGGTAGAACGCAAAAGGTAATGTTTGGCAGTAAAGTGTCCAACGAAAGGAATGTAGCTCATGGAGTACCTCAAGGGTCTGTATTGGGCCCAATATTATTCTTATTATATATAAATGACATCACGAGATTAAAGATAGAGGGAAAATTCACACTGTTTGCGGATGACGCCACCGTCTTATGGAGCCATAAAAACGCTGTGATCCTAGAAAGTACAGTAAACAGAGATGTCGGTTTAGTAAAAAGATGGTGTGACGCTAACTTCTTAACTTTAAATATAAATAAAACATGTGTTATGAATTTTAAAGGTGATATTAATGTAACTCTAAAGGATGGTTTGCTTACTAATCTTGAAGAAAATAAATTTTTTGGCATTTATTTGGACAACAAGCTGAGATTTGTAACTCATATAGAGCAGTTAAAAACAAAATTGGCATCTGGTTGCCATGGTATCAGAGTCTTGAGTCGGCAATTAAATAGAGAGACTGTTAGGGTTGCATATTTTGGTCTCATTGAATCGCACTTGAGGTATGGTTTGTGTTTTTGAGGAAGTTGCGCCGGGGAACTCTTCAACGCGGTCTTTGTGTTGCAAAAGCGGGCTGTCAGATACATATGTGGGGTTGGCACTCGGGACACTTGCAGACCCTTGTTTATAGAACTGCGAGTGTTAACCTTGACGGGTTTACTCGTGCTCGAGACAGCAACGATGGTGCACAAAAAATTTCAAGATGACATACACTCCCCTAACCCAAACAACACAAGATCAACGCACAGAGTGCCAGTTCCAATACTAACAAGTGCACTAACAAGAAAGTCTATTATTTATAACGCTAAGGCCATTTTTAACCATTTGCCACTACAGCTTCGTACAATCAAGTCAGCTGAGATCTTTAAAAAGCAATTGAAGACCCTATTAATGGACAACCCTTACTATTGTTTGGATGAGTTTTTCAATACAAATTTTAATTTAGTAATGCGGTAATGACGTTTGTTTTGTCTTACTTTCTGCGCAATTGTTTCTCTTGAGTGTTGCCTGTGTGTCTATTTTACTACCTATGACTTCAATAATTTTATCCAAATGTAACTGTATAGTATTGTGCTTGATTTTTGCGGTATTACTTTTAATTGCCTTATTCTTTTCCTTTGTTTTTTTTCCATTTTATATTGCATATGTGGGGATGTAACACCTGGTAGTAGTTAGATTTGTCAATGTGACGTGATATCTAATTTGCCTATCTATTTTATTGCTTTGTACACAAGTAATCTTAGTTAATAAAGCATTTTTTGATTTGATTTGATTGATTTGCCCTGGGGTGCAGTTTCAGCATTGTTCTTATTATTCGCTTTTGGGTTCTGAACACCGCAATTGCACTTGTTGACGAGCCCCAGAACATTACGCTGTAGCCTATGATGGACTGTGCCCCTGCAAAATAAATCTGACGAAGACCCTCCACAGTTAAAACATCTCGCAGTCTACGCATCACTGCACAGAGACTACTCAACCTGGACTGCAAATGACGAGTATGCTGAGTCCAGTCTAAAGTTGGGTCCAGGTAGTCACCTAGAAATTTGACATCTGTAATGGATGGAATTGACTTGCCGCCCACCTTCACATATAGGGATTCTGTATCCAACACTAAGTTGCTCTTGCTAAAGACCATTAGGCCTGTTTTATCTTGGTTTAAGCTAAGATTATTTTCTTTGCACCATTGCCTCATCATCTCCACGGCCTCAGTGCAATGTGGAGATAAGTTTGCAAAGTTCATATCACTTGATATTATGGTTGTATCGTCTGCGTATTGGCATATTAGACTTCTCAGGAAGCCGCGATGTAAATCATTCACATAGAGCAAAAATAGTATTGGACCCAGAATCGACCCCTGCGGCACCCCTTTAGTCATATTGACCGGTTCAGAGAAATACTTTTGCCCATCACTTGTTATGCAGACAGTCTGTTTCTTCTCCACAAGATATGATTTAATTAAGGATGCACAGTTTCCCCTTATCCCATATTTGCTCAGCCTTTGAAACAATATTTGATGGTCAATCGTATCAAAAGCCTTTGAGAGGTCGAAAAATAGTCCAGCTACCCTTCGATTGCCATCAAGGTTTTCTATTATATTAGTTATCGCTTTATAGATAGCTAGTTGAGTTGATTTAGCAGGTAAGAAACCATACTGGGCACTTGCTAGTAGATCATGTTTATTTAGAAAATCCATCAGACGTACATATATAGCCCTCTCGAACACCTTCGACACGGTTGACAACAGCGAAACAGGTCTATAGTTTGCAAGTTCTGTGCGATTCCCCTTTTTATAGATGGGAATTAGTTTTGCATTTTTTAATAACCCTGGGAAAGCTCCGTCCGTAAAACATTCATTCATGATATGATAACCCTTAACATAGACAAATCAAAATATATTGCATTCTCTCTTACTGATGTGAACAGACCTAATTTCAACTTTTTACAGCTGAACGGAACATGATTAAAAATAAATGAAGTTGATTACATCAAATATTTAGGTGTTATAGTTGATAAGAACTGAAAGTGGTCTAAACATGTTGATGGTTTGGTTGCTAGAGTTAGAGGGCTGGTCTTCAAATTTTATGAGTTATGTAAATTTATGAACAAAAACTTACTTATATCCATCTATAAAGCTTTGGTGGAGCCTATTCTACAGTATGCTATAATTGTGTGGGGTGGTCTGTACAAGAACTCTCTTGAACCTTTTAATGTGGTGCAAAATTATATTATTTCAGAAAGAAAAACGATTTCCTACTGAACAGCTCTATGACGACAACACTCTTAACATCAGAATGTTATACTTTTATAACATTTGTCTCTTTCTGTACAGTAGCAATGACTTACAAACAAAAGTTGAGCACGCATACCAAACTAGACAAGTAACCAATCAGAATTTGATTGTTCCTTTTTACAGAAAGGATGGTAACCAGAGATTTATTACAAGCCTAGCCCCCAAAATATACAATTCCTTGCCAACTAACATAAAAAATATTTCTAAATATTATGCATTTGCCAAAAAGTGTAAGCCACTCATCTACAGCAACTATAAAACATTTCTAACTGTTGTGATTCTTATTGCTTGTGTGTTGTGTGTACTCTTGAATTTTTCTTAATTTTTTTTTTGTTTTTTTCCCTCAAACTTTTCATCCTTCACATTGTATCTTTTAACTTTAGTACATGCAGGTTGTAACATAAACATTATTTGACATTATTATAATATAAGAAAATAATTTTCCGACTTACATTTTTGCACATACAGATTGCTATAGTCTGTAAACCGAGCGTTGATCGTTACGTCATAAATCCTGACGTCAGATCAGTTTTGAAGCATGTCCTGAATTGATTCACAATAGGCTTGGGAGGAGCATAACTTACGCTTCGCGCATGATCCATTTCGTGTCGGAAAATAGACGGCTATTGTCGATATCGAATGTGAGGTTAGATAGGACGCTGAATTCAAAACCAAAACAATAACAAACATGTCATGCTCATGAACTCGCGATTGATAGATTTAATTTAAAGAAACTAACTGATAAACATGTCTTTTTTCACTCTGGTAAGATAATATTTGGATCCAGAATATGAATATTTTAATTTTATGCAATCTACTTTGTTTTAGGTGAAGAAAAAAGTCTTGTGAGGTTTGCAATAGGAACTTAAATTAACAACACAATACAAACAGAAATATTCTAGTGTTCTAGTAAAATTCCAGCAGAAATTCTTAGATATACAGGGGTCTTGTTATCTTGTGTGAATGAAAACATCTAAAACCTGCGAAATTTCGAATAATAAGTGGAATCTTTGCTATGAGAAAAGTTATGTAATTATGCATGTGATATGTGGTTAATTGAAGAAACATTCAATTCAATTCAAAAGCAATGTACTGTGAAACAAACTCGGCCGTGAGAATAGTGTATAAAAAATCACAAAGACATTTTTAATATCAGATATGCAACTGAAACGTGATTTAGACCTTTTCTTTACCAATTAATTTTTATTTGTCATACGATTGTGTTGTGAACTTGTAAGCATCTGTAAAGAGATATTTACCATTGCAGTAAACTTTGGCATACATTTAAATTTGACTAAATGCAATTTTATTCTTCGGTTAGCTACGGTTTTTGTTGCCTTATCATTTAATTAATCATTTCACATTATAGCAGTGTTCTGTAGTTAATAAAATTGAAAGACCTCAAACATGTAGCTTTTCTTTAGTTTTATATATGTAGGTAAGTAAGTTTTGTTTATTTGTGTTTTGCAATAGTTCAAACGCTTAGATTCGTAAAAGTTTATTTCATTTTTGTACAAGTTTTGCTTATTATGTAGCTGTAAATATCACCATTACGGCCTTAGTTCAAACTTTTAATAATATTTATGCTATTTTTAACATAGGACATCTCGTATAAAATATATTAAATGGGTGACAGTATAGCATAATATTGTATTTCAGTCTGTTGTACTTCGGTTATAACCAAAACTAACTAAAGTAACTTAAACAAAGTAGAGTAGATTGATACCATAAAATAAAACTCAAGGATGAAAGAAAACGAAAACAATGCTAATTTATTTCCAAAGAATGCCCAAATGTTTATGAAATGGAAAACAAAACATTTTATATAACTTAAAGTGTGCTATAACATGATTCATATACAACAACAGTAAAGGTTTGGCATATATGCGTTAACTTTAACAATCTAAAATCATATTTTTCTTTATACAAACACAAATGACAGACAAGACAAAAGATAATAAAACTATAATTCAACTCATCGTAAAAAACAATAATTCACACATTATAAAAAAAAAAACATATCACACAATCCATGGAAAGAGATGTTGTAATTTAAGGGTCATAGTATCTTCTGTGCTTATGAGCACACTGTTTCCTGCTCATCGCTAAAATAATACACATCATCATCATCCGAGTGACATGAATTGAGATCGATAATGACCGGTAATATATCCGAAGCATCTCTCCTTTTTCCAGTCTTCGTTAATTGTATTATAGCATTTGTGTGATGAACATAATTTCTCCATTTTTTTAGTGTAATCTAAAACATATTCTCTTATAAAATAGCAGTATCTAAAAGTTGGACTGGATTCTTACCTTTTGAAGTGCTTCATTCCACAAATTTAAAACAGTTTCGCTTGTGACAGGATGTATCGAACTGATACAAGCCTCGTAGTAAAGCTTACGTTCTGACCATACCATCTCAATAGGATTATATTAGCAGATCAGTGGATATCTGCACTATGTCAATATTCATCAGATTCGTTTGCAATGAACGCAGTGTGAGATGTTCGCCTACAATAAAACTGAAATAATTAATAAATTATTTAAAATAATGAAAAATTAAATGCAGATTACCTTTCTCATACATAGCATACATGCTCTCCTTATAATATGGCCATGAAGTTTGTGAAGAGGCTCTCCATGAGAGGAAATAATAGCAACATTTGCCTTGGTTTTAAAGTCAACAAATTTCTAGACTGCCTTTCAATGCATTCTTTACCCAGTGGCTGACGATATTCCTAAAGAACTCATCAGAAACTCTCTACAACAAATAATCCTACTCTTTATATATTGTTGAAACTGCACTTTTGTATCAACTTACATTAGGTATATACTGCACTCACGGGTAAAAGCGTTTTTCCTGCTGCTTTTTCGCGATTAAAATAGGTAGTCTATTAGTTTTAAAATGAGGACTTGCTCATTTTCAGTGTACCGATGTCCAGGCATTTTCAACTGCGATAAAAATAACAAATAAAAACATAAAAATACGTTGGACGAACTTCAAATAAAATAAATAAATATATATTTGACACTGACAGATGAGGAATTTCATTAATTTCATCTGATATTCTAGCATGCGCAGCTAAACGTACGTCCGTGACGTCAAATTTCTGTCACCCCCGTTTAACGGTGGTGTGAGAGAGAAAGACAAGGTATGACGTAACGATCAACGCTCGGTTTACAAACTATAGTAATCTAGGTGCAATAACCTATTTAAGTAGCTGAAATTGTAAATGTTGCAATTTATTGTATTGTAAAACTATTGTAAATTATGTGAATAAACTGAGTAACTGAGTAACTGTACAGTAATCCTACAAGTCTTCCTCCTGTGAAAAATTATTGTCCAAGAACTCCGAGAGACAATATGGTTCCATCTTAATCAATAGGAGTTTCATTTTATTTTTAAATTCATTACCATTATGCAAAGCTTTAAATCTTTCAGGAAGTTTGTTGTAATATTGGATACTTTTGTAAATGCAAGTTTTTTCAAAAAGGGCTAATCTGTGTGTTGGAATATTGTAGTTCAGTGTTCTTTTCTGATAATAAGTATCATCATCATCTTATCAAAGAAATTCTTGTTCTTGTACAAAAACAATAAGCACTCATAAATATAAAATCCGAATACAGTCAGTATGTTCAATCTTAAATCTAGCTCTGCAAGATTCATTATAATTCAAACCCAGTATTCGCGCACTGCTTGCCAGTCCTGCTGGGATAATCTCCCTGAATTGGGTAATTTGTTTGTCTGAAATATGCTGCTTTAAATGTACAAATTGGGTTGTACCCGGGGTGAAATAAATCTATTTCGAGTTTAATTACGGTTCATTCATACTACTTACATACAGGGTGTTATCACCAAACTATACGGTGAAAAACGAAAGTTATACACGTGTTGGGGTGTTTCCCCAACGACTTATATGGTAGGCAGAAATGTTGGGTACAAGCTAATCTTAAGCTTTGATGTTCCATCAAAACATTCTTCAGAAAAAGACACTGCTGCGATTTGGAATTCAATTTGGATTTTGTACAAGTTGAAATACTCATCTATGAAATGTGAATTCCAAGTTTCTATTTTGGGTCAAAGAACAACCACAAGCAGCGCAACTAACCAATTTTCACTATTCCCACTTGCCACAATTTGCACAATTTATTAAAAAGTATCAGTTTCTTTACAACAACAAATGTTTAGTCACGTATATCGCTCTTTTCTGTCTCTTTTATATTCAAAGGTATTAATTTGTAAACATAAGTCAAAGTCAAAAAATAGCTTTATTGCCATAACTTACAAAGTTGTTGACAAAGCCATACCTACTCAATATCTAATATCTAAAAGGTCGATAGTTACAATAAAACTTATTCCTAAGTACATACTAAAAACACACCAGTCCATAGAGTAATAAAGAGAAAAAAGACGATATAAAAAGTAGAATAATCTTCACAAACATTTTTCAATCAATCCTATCACTAAAAAATTCATTTAGGTTGTAGTAAGCCTTCTCCGATAACACTTGTTTTGTTTGTTTTCGGAGCCGCTCAATGCATGGTT
>JAEQML010070694.1:0-16621 GCA_016904865.1 Pissodes strobi | reverse complement strand
AAATTTGACAGACTACTTTCTTTGCTATGGACCAGTGATTCAATTGATGTACAGTGACAAAATTTAAAAAAATTATTATGAAAGTTACATGCTATTGAAATTGGAGCAAAAATCATCGCCTTCTTTGACACCCTGTATATAAAGTTTTTTGACAGTTTACAAAAATCCAACAATGGAAATTTTCTCTTAAGGGACAAATCTATTAACCATTAAAAACCAGAGATCGTTATAATGTCTGGTTAAGAACATATTTAGTTTTAAATTTAGGCAAAATTTTTGTTGCTCGAAAGCAAATGGCCAGCAGTTTAGTTAATTACCCTTGGCGTAAAAGCTTAGTATCCACACACCACCCTATTAAAGTTTTTCTGAAAATCTTTTAGTAGGATTTTTATATTAAAAAAAGACAATTGAGTGTCGGACACAACATTTAACGATGTTTTTGAAATTTTAGGCCTAAGTAACTATATCATCCAAAAGAAATCCAAACTAACCCGTATGAACCAAATCTTATCTGTTAACAAACCTGAGCTAGCACAAAGATAACCAAAACGAACTCAATTAACCCACAAGCGCGATAGGCTCTTAACCAACCAAATTAATCAAAATTAACTGAAACTAAGAGTGAACTTTTTTTAGCTGAAATGAGGTAGATTTGCAAGTTTTTTTTTTGAATATCCAAAGATTATATTTTTAAAGAAATTAACTCTCTGAGTGGAATGCGCTGGGCAAGAGAAATGTTGTCTAGGAAGATACGCTCGAACCACTTAGCGCTTCCAAGTATTTGTCCTGGTTTAGGCTCCCATCGATAATATATGGACCAACAATGCCGTGTTGAAACGATCGATATTGCACACCACACATTTTGAAATATTGGTATCGCCAATTTAAAAATATTTGTTTAAACTTAATGTTGATCGGAGAGAGGATGAGCTGAAATATAAGGTAAAAATTAGAGGTATAGAACCAAGTGGTACAGTTGATCCTTTGAGGAAATGTTTACGTTCCTTTTTATTATTAGAAAATGAAAAGAGAATGAAAATATTTAATATCGACTTTTTCTAGTTCCTCTAGTTCAAATAGAGTAAAAATTTGCACATGTGGTGGGCAGAATAAATAGAATTTCAGAATATAAAATTACTCAAAAATCAGAGCTATTACTTGAGTTAACTTCTTTAGTAACTGACTATGAGATGGAATCTAAGCTGGTTTCTTCAAGTATGGCGTTAGATCCTATTTTAGATACTGGATTTGAGGATGGATCGATAGTAAATAGTAATTTGTCAAATCAGCCACATCCTGGTTCGAGCAACTATCATAATAATAGCCTTTATAATGGTAATGGTTTTCAACAAGCTTCTTCATCAAGCAGTAATGCGAAAAGTATACCAGTTTATAAATGGGGAATTAAATTTTTGGGAAATTCTGATTCATGTTTGTGTTTTAATGCATTCTTGAAAAGAGTAAACGAACTTTGTATATCAAGGAATGTTTTTAACACTGAATTATTTCAATCAGCATCAGATTTGTTTGTCACAAGCATTAAATTATTATCACTTAATTTGTAAATACCCTAATGATTGGGATGAATTATTAAAGTTAATGAAGGAGGAATTTGTACCATCAAATTTTAGGGATAAATTATGGAAACAGATTTTAGATAGGACTCAAGGTTCAGATGAACCGATAGGTATTTTTGTAGCTGCTATGACTCAATTATTTGACAGAATGCCGAGTACAGTTTCAGAAGCTTTGAGGTTAAAAGTTCCGCGATCAAATATGTTAACTTTTTATGAGAAAAGATTAGTTTTGCATGATATTAATAATTCTTTGAATTGATTGAATTGTGTAGGAAGTTAGAAGAAATTAGGTTGGGGGTTGAAATTTAAACCACCTAAAAAGGGTAACGTTTCTCTTGAGCCAGATTTAGATTATCAGTCACAAAAAGAGGATTCTCTTCGTAGGGGGGTTAGTGAAATTCATTTTTCAGATAAGGAAAGAGATAATTTTTCAGCAAAATCTTATAAACGAAATTTTATAGATTACGATAGAAATGTACGAAATTATAGAAATAAAAAAAAATCGAATAAAATTTAGAGGGAATAATAATAGAGATAATAATTCAAATAATTTTGAATGTGAAAATTATGGAAGGGACTATAGTAATCAAAATAATTCTCGTGTAACATTTAGAGGGAATAATAATAGGTATAATAATACGGATAATTTTGAAAATAGTTCACGTGAAAATTATGAAAGGGACCATAGTAATCAAAATAATTCTCGTATAAAATTTAGAGAAAATAATAATAGGGATAACAATTCGGATAATTTTGAAAATAGTAATCGTTCGGGTGATGCTAGTCGTGGAGATGTGGGAAGTAATTTTAAAAATTCAAATCAAAATGGAAATACAAATTCAAGAGTAAAATTATGTTTTAAATGTAATTAGCCTAATCATTTTGCAAAAGATCGTAGGTCGGGGGATAAAAGATGTTTTGGTTGTGGAAAAATAAATTATACTAAGAGAACATGCCCTGATTGTAATAGAGGTAATAATGATAATAATAGGTTGGGAAATAGCAGTAGTATTCCGGAATTTAAAGATAAAATTATTTTGGATTATGTATTAGCTCATGTAGGTCCAGGAGAATGTCCTTATTTAACGGTAGAGATTTTGGGTATAAATTTATATGGTTTATTAGATTCAGGGGGCGAATAAGATATTTGTAGGTGGAAGAGGATGAGATAGATTAAAATATTTAGGTATTAAATTAGATATAAATAGGAAAGCTATATGTACTATTGCAAATGACAGTTCTTGTGAGGTTAATTGATATCTATGTAGTGCCTGACTTGCGACATGAACCTTTTGGATAAAAGTAGGTATTGTGCCAGACATGCGTCGGTGAATGGTTTTTTCATCAGAAATTTTAGGTAATCAAGAAATTTCATTTATTCAGTCCAATATTTTCAGGTCAACGATGGAATTTTTGTCACTAGAAAGAAGTAAAGCCTGAAGACCTTTGGTCATTACAAAGTTAATTACCTTACAATCCTTAGTTTTCTAAATGCAACAAGAAAATCAGATACTACATTTTCTACTAACTTAGTAAAATCAGGCACGCAACTTTAGAATTTTACGATTGCCAGTGTCATTTTCTGGTTTATAGAGAATTATAATAGTTTGTTATTAAGTTTAGTATTTTCGTGTCCATTGTTTGATTTCATTACAATAAAGTTAGGACAACCCGTCAATACAATTATTTTAACTGATAACGACAGTTGGAAAAACGATTTTTTTATGTAAACGCATTGGTTTCATAAAATTAATTTTTAAACATAAAACTAATGTAATAACCTAAAAATAAATTTGTTAGTTTGTTAAGTTCAAACCATATGCAACAAACATACACATAATCTAAATAACTCAAATCAATGGTATGAAGTATCAGACGCTGTTAATAACAATGACAAAAAGTATCCTACGTTATTAATTTAAGTAAATATTTGAAAATTAGAAATTAAGCGGAAAAGGTTGAAATGTAATCTTAAATACGATTCTCCTCGATACGTTGCGTGCGACACACAAATTATCATTTTGTTATATGCATGTAATACTCCCTTGCAGGCGTAGGGTATTATAAAAGAAATTCTGGCAGGAGGCGACATAAATAGGATTTCGTGATATTAGTACCCATGTTTTATAACTATTTTCATAGACCCTGCCATAAATGAAGATGTTATGAATATTATCAGGGGTCTCTAAAAATGCAAACTGCGTATGATGAAGTACCTATTGCCTTTGTATGTTCGAGCTTGTCGTACTTCTTTCATATCTTCTTGCAATGCGATATATTCTCAGAACACCTAGAAATTAAATTGGTAAATCCAACCCCAAAAAAGATTATCGAATTTTAATGGATACCTGGCCTAAATATAAACCTCGTCTGTTAAAAATTGTAAAACGATAATAAACTTCTATTACAAAGACAAATCGTCTCTTTGATATAAGTCAGAGGGGCATCTAAAGGGTAAATGCACTAAGACTGCACTGTAACAATTTACACAAAAAGCGATTGAAAACTTGGGAAGCAAGAATTTCGAGTATAGACTGGTGTAGTCGAATAGTCATAGATCAAGCTAAACTTAAAAATGAGTATTAGGCATTATTTTACTTTATTTTGAGATTTGGCATAATCTTCTGGAATGCTAGGGTAGAAGCTAACTTCCTTACGAGTGCTGTCTATATTTTTGACGACCTGTTATACTTTCATGAAGATAAAAACACATTCGAACTTTTTATCAACACTTACAATAACATTTATATTTGTATATTCCTTATCACAGGCCGTCTCTATTTAAAATATCTTTATTACACAATGATAGCATATTTTATAGCAAGCATTTGGCGAAAAAAAAATTTAAAAAGCGATATTTAAATAATTTGTAGAAATAAAAGCTAAGCATGTCAATATTGACCAGCTTTTAATATCATGACTTAGTTTTATATTACAAGTTTGTTCTCCGTGTGGATTAACCGCTCTAAATAGATGATCCATACATGTTTCTATTCGGACACTATAATCTGCGATTTTTCATTAATTTGTAAATTGTATATTCTGTAAAATATAAAAATATGTAAGCCATATTGGCATATATATCACTTTCATTACCGCCAAACATTTTTACAAACGCATTTTAGGTGATGAATGAATGAATTAGAATTTGTGAATCGCAAGCAACTTAAGAATCACGCCTTAGTTGGCGCTATAACAAAAAATGCAAATATCGCTGCAGTTATAACTTAAAAGCGAACACTAGGAGAATTTTAGAGCTTCTCAAAAGTTATATCTATCTACACGGGTTACTGCTTTTTACTGTTTTAAATTAGACACAAAACCTATCGAATTAGTTTTTATGGGTTTACAACAAAATAAACCTTACGGGTTTCTCCCGAATGAGCAACTGAAGAGAGTTTTTTGAGCAACAAGAACTTCTACTTGAACGTCTGGTATTGGAACTACTACACTAAACAGAAAGAAATTCATGTAATAAGATTATGGACTGATTCATATTTTATAGTTTGCAATGGTTTCGAACCCTCAACTTTAAATTATCGAAGAATTAAAATTATTTTCGATTAAATTGTTTTAATGTAGTTAAGCCACTTGCCACTGTATAGTGTATTCTGCGATATTTTGAACATACTTTAGGTATAGAAAAATTATTAGGAGTAACAGTAATAAATTAATATAAATGAAACCAATATACTTGGAAAACTTCTTAGAAAAGCATGCAATTCCATTTGCATACAACGGTAATGCGACCTTACTCCTAAATTGTATCTATTGCCGGTGTAAAATTACACAGACTAATTTTAAAATGGCGGTTTTATTTACGGAAATTATATTAACATTTTCAATCCCAAGCGTAATTAAATAATTTTATTCGCCATGTTCATAATATTAATTTACACACGCTTAATACGTTTTCGGGAATTAATAAACGATGTCGATGTACGCGTTTCATCGTGTTATAAACCTAATGATGTTACTGCTAAATAATTGAAAATACCATAAAACTCATTATGTATGCTTGTTTGTTCACTTTGCAGCAATGACAGTGCAACAAATAGTGTACAGGGTGTTCCAACGAGGACAGAACAGGGGCTTATTTTTGACCATCCCTGTATTTTTAAAACAAACCAAAAAAAATATTTGAACCAAAAACAAAAGACTTACGCCATGGATGAACTGTTTCTTAAATGGAACACCCTGTATATTAATTAATACATTTTTGGACTCTCTAGGGAAATCCAAACACATTTCGTGTATAATAACCTATACCTATCTTTAGCTGATTACGAAATATTGACAGTTGAAAGTCGGGCATTTTGACACTTTGACAGGCTCTAAAATCTAAACCGCGTGAGATCAAAGAAAACGATTTGCACATTCCGATCTTAGGTTTTCATGAGCTATCGAATGACACAAATTCCGAATTTAACCCGAGGATAAAATTAACCGGAACTATTAAACCTCCGGTTAAATTCAAAGTTACTGTCATTCGATAGCTTATGAAAACCTAAGATAGGAATGTTCAAACCGTTGTCAAACCGTTGCGGTTTAGATTTAAGAGCCTGTCAGTGTCAATATGCCCGACTTTCAACTGTCAATGTTTCGTAAACAGCTAAGGATAGGTATAGAATATTATACACGAAATGTGTTTAGATTTCTCTAGAGAGTCCAAAAATGTGGTAATATATATGGTGTTCCGTTTAAAAATCAGTTCATCCATGGCGTAAGTCTTTTGTTTTTTGTTCAAATGTTTTATTGGTTGTTTTTCAATTTTGCAGAAAAAATACATCGAGTGGCTATTTTGGTTTGTTTGAAAAATACAGGGAAGTTCAAAAATAAGCCCCTGTTCAGTCCTCGTTGGAACACCTTGTACCTATGATTCATATTTTATTTTGCTTACAGGGATCGCTAACCATTCAACAAATTCTTTAGGCATAAAGTAAAATTAAAATTTTAACGTATTATTATATTATGTTATAAATGTTAAAGAGCATTTATTGGAATACTTACATTATCATCATGTCTTTCACCATCGCTATTCTGGCATCTGTGGCAAGCTTGTTTTATCAAAAATTGGCGGGAGGCGTGTAATTCCCTTTCCAATAGTTCAACTTTCCGCTAAAAGAACAGAATAAAACACAATATTAATTAAACATTTAATTACGGACTGCTCAACAAACTGCCGTCCTTCGGACTGCCAGCCTCTCTCTGCAGCTGGCTTGCCAGTTTCCTTAAAAACCGATCTCTGCACGTTGCAGTTGATGGACACATCTCAGACACATTCACCATTAACGCGGGCGTGCCTCAGAGCGCAATAGTCTAAGAGCTAGCAGCCAAATCGACTAAGTTGTTTTATCAAGGCTAGAAATTTGTTAACAGATGATTAAATAGTACTTAATGGGAATAGTAACGACCTGCCACGCCATATCGTGTTGCGTCACTAAATTAATTTTTCAAGATGCAAAAAAAAACAAAAAAATATGTTGCTTCCACAAAGCTATAAATTTAATATGTTCTATAATTCTTACCTCTGAAATTAAAAAACAATGGACAGGCGATTTCGATGGTTGTATATCCGTGCCAGGCAGGCATACACTCCCTATATTGGATGTATTTTTTATGGTGCTTTTACAATGCTATAATTTATAGAGGATGTTTATTCATCTATTTTAAGAAACTATGTAAAACGACAGGTGATTCTGTCCTGTCTGTTGCAAGCGACTGAAAGGAGTGCCAGGCGAGCACAATTGCACAATTATAAATTGGTTAAAAATATACTGAATCTGAATTCACGTCCGTCACATTTTAAAAATACGAAAAAGAAAATTCGTGGCTTTAGCGGACATTATTTACCAGATGCAAGTTCAATTCACTACTATGGTCTCCAAAAATTATGGAAAGCCAAAGTGTGTCGGCAAAATCGACGACGCGTTTCGATCTGTATGGATCTCGTCAGGTCGATGCAGCCATATGACAGAGATGATGGAAATTGCTTTGCATGCGTCTTATGAACCGTACTTGACGGGACGCAGCGGCAAGATGTTGTTCGTAGAAATCGCACCTGGTTCGAGGCAAACGAGATGTTGTGTTCCTCTATGTAACTTGATATTACGAGGAAAAAGCAGATAGAAAGTGCCCTTCCGTGTCTGCAATACCAAGTATGCAAGTGAATCAAGAAAGCACGACATAACGACGGACTCCCATTTTTTGGTTTACCTACTGAATACTTCCACGTGATTTTCCAATAGTTTCTCCAGTATTTCCGTAAGACCCTGTTTCCATAAATCTGCAATGATTTTTCATACCGAATTTGGAATTTCGGAGTTTTTATCAACCATCTTCCGTAAAAACGCATGACACACAACCAAGATTTTAGCAAGTAGGCTTGCGTCATGTTTAAAAGTATAATTAAATAGGAAAATATTGTTAATGTCATTCCTATAAATTTTTTTAAACATTAGTTGTGTTTCATGCATTTCAAATGCATTTTATGTGTATCTTAAATACTCAGTAATCACTTTTCAGTAACTAAATCTGGTGAATAAAAAGTGTTCTTAATATCGGTATTTGTTGTGGATTTAATGATGGAGCGGTAGAACTGTTACCATGTTCTACAAAAATCTAAACGGCTAAAAAAAGAGCAAAATTGTTTGCAGTTTCTTAGTTTGCTTTTTTAACACTAATTTTAGATTTAACCAGAAGTTAAAACATTTCAGTTAAATTTAACCTCTGGTTAAATATAAAGTTAATGTCAAAGATAGCTTATAAAAAACCAGTATAGGAAAGTGCAAACCATTTTGCTCTATCTTTAGTTGTATAGATTTTACAGGTTGTCAAATTGGATAAATTGCCGATTTTCAAATGTCAATATCTAGAAAACAGTTGGAGATAGATATAGAACATCATTCATGAAATGTATTTAGAATTTCATGTAGAATCTAAATGTGCAATAATATACAGGATATTTCATTTAAAAAAAGTTACACAACGCAAGCCAGGTTTTCATGAAGCACCCTGTATAATTGAAAATATTTTTACCATATTAAACTTTATTATGATTATTATTAAACTTTATTAAAAACTTTTACAGAAATTATACATAATAAATACATGTATACATTGACATTTGTGTGAAGTCCTTATGAATATCTGACACCTAACTGATTTAACAGTTGTATGTGTTCAATTTACACATTCTGATGTATGCCAAATTAATTCCTATTATAATATACAAAATTGCCAATATTACAAATCTTATTTCTAATATTATAATTAATCACCAATACAATCATTATCGCCGTAAATTACTACAAATACACATTTATACATATATACATACACACACACACACTCGGTTACTTACGCACGCACGCACACGCACACTCGCACACAGACGTGCATACTACAATTAATCACCGAAAACCCCATTCCATTCATCTAACATAAACTATCTCTTAAGACCACTTTACAGTACACATCATAAAATACTCAAGAAATTTTCCTTATTTTCAAAAATATATGTCTTACATTGTTTATTAAATATTTTTGTGTTATGTATTTGCCTAATATCCATTGGTAACATGTTATAAAATTTTGGCCCTAAATATGATAAAAATCTCTGACTTAACCCAATACTACTTTTAGGAATCTGAACATTTCCTTGTGCCTTACTTCTAGTTTCATGCTGATGATCAATATAGTTGTTTTTGCATTTCATACTGTGAAAGTAAGTACATACTGACAACATATACAGTGAACTTACATCAAGGACACTCACAGAATATAGCATGCGTATAGGAAATCTTTTTTGTTTTTTATATATACTTTTAAGAATATAATTTTGCGTTACATTAAGTTGTTTTAACGCACTGCTATAAAGGCCACCCCACATAACTATGCCATATCTAATTAAGGATTCTATTAGTGCTTTATACAACATTACAAGAATATCTTTCGGCAGCATTTCACGCAATTGATAGAATTTATAAATTAACCTTCTCATGCCATTGTTTATTCTAATAATATGGTCTTCCCATTTTAAGTGTCTATCCATAACTATGCCCAAATATTTTGTATCAGACACCTCCCCTATGTCATTTTCAAAGTTCCGAACAGATATTGTGGAAAAATCAGGACGGCCAACAGAAGTTGCAGAAAAGGCTATATAATTAGTTTTTTTAACATTTAAAGTCAGCTTATAGCAATCCAACCACTCTTTCACTTTAACCAGTCCCATCTCAGCTCGTTCCTTCGCCTCCCCTCAACTGTTTCCCGAAAAAAGGGTCACCGTGTCATCAGCATACGATATTAATGATCCCCCTATGTCAATACTAGCAAGTGAGTTTATGTATGTAATAAACAAGGTTGGTCCTATGACTGTTCCTTGTGGAACACCCATTTTAACTTCTCTAGAATCACTTAATGATTTCCTAATCCTGACTACCTGCCCTCTATTTGTTAAGTAGGATTTAAAGACGTCCAACACGATACCTCTCACTTCATAGAGCTGAAGTATATGCGCCACAACATATCCTAAAATTTTTGTATCTAACATTTTTAATTATTTCTGTAAATAAAGGGACACTAAGGGGCCACCCTGTATATCCACCTCCCACGACTGAACCGAATATTTAATAATGGAACATTTTAGTACATTTAAAATCATTTTACTTACTTACAGCAAACTGCCCGCAGATTCAGATAATGGTGCCTCATTTGAGTGAGGAAATCGCAGATTTCCTCCAGCATGGTGTAAAAACCTTTAAAATTCCATTTTCCATGATTGAAATCCATCCACATTTTTCCTAGATATTGAATCAAGTTTAGTCGTCACGCATTACGCACGACTTTTTAACTCTCATGAAGTCGGCTGAAGTAGATTTTTAAAATTTTTATTTAGTTTTAATATCCTTTTGTTGAAGTCTTTTTAAATCATGTTTTTACTGTTATTCTTTCTTTCATTTGAAAATTAAAAAATTTCGGCGATGAAGTATTTTTTGTGTCCGTTAAATATTTTTCAGTTCAACACTTCAACACACCTGCAGAAAATATTTTTGCCAAGGAAATGTATTATGTATTGTATTTGTAATAGCACCATAATAAATACATAAAACATAGGGAGTGTATGCCCGCCTGGTACGGAGATGCAACCATCGAAATCGCCTGTCCATTGTTTTTTAATTTCAGAGGTAAGAATTTTAGAACATATTAAAATTATAGCTTTGTGGAAACAACATAATTTTTTGATTTTTTTTGCATTTTGAAAAATTAGTTTATCAATGACGCAACACGATATGGCGTGACAGGTCATTACCATTCTCATTAAGTAGTATTTAGTCATCTGCTAACAAATTTCTAGCCTTGTTAAAACCTTAGTCGATTTGGCCGCTCATCTATATTAATGACCTGCTGACCGAAACGAATAATCCTGTTTTCAGTTTTGCAGATGACAGTACCCTTGTCTCCCAATTTAGATCAGAAAAACCTTTACCAGCGACTGAGACTTATCACCGCAGAGAGGAGCAAACTTGGGGCGACAGAAATTTGATCCAGTTCAATGCAGCTAGTGCTTCGGTCTAGCCGAGAGGAGACGAGACTATCGAGGTCTCGGTCTGGCAAAGTCTCGAGTCTTCGAGTCTCGACTAGACATTTTGTGGTCTCGGTCTTGGTCTCTGTCTCGCCGAAAGTCTCGTGCACTTCAAACAAGAAATTATTTTTTTTTGCACGTATTATAAATTCGACCTATTTTGGGATATTACCACGTTAATAAATAATAATTAGATTTTTTGGGTTTTTTCAGATAAACAATTTTAATAACCTCTCAAAGTGTCGATTTTTTTAAGCAAAATTAATTTAAACAACAAAGTCACAAAATAGTATATTAAGATACTAGTTTTAAAAGACCATATTTTATCGCACGAGCACGAAATTAGGAAACGACCCGCTTGCAGGCAGTTTTCTAACGTGCGAGTGCGCTAAATGTCTTTTAAAACGTGTATTTTATACTTTTTTTTCTATTTTGCACGTTTTTTAATGAAAAACATTAATTTATTCAAGTGGCGATCAAAAGTTGGACGGCCATCTTGTCACTTTTGACGTCTGTATTATTAGGAATCCCATTCAAAACGGTGTCGAAATTCTTGCTAGTGAGCCTTGACATTAAACAATTTTGTTAATATTATAGCAAGCAGTCAACAAAAATAGTGTCGAAAAGAGCTTCTTTTCGACACTACTTTGCGTATCGAAAAAACTTCTTTATGATACCAAAATAGAAAAAAATCTTTATAGACGTAACAAAATTGGAAGGGAGGTTGGCAAGTAAAAAAGATATTAGAGAGTAGAGTAGTCACTGTAGTCAGAATAGTCTACTCTATTTTATATTTTCGAAAAAAAAAATATAAATGATTGTAAATAAACCTGGTAGATTGCAGAAAGATTATTGGGTATTGGCTGCAAGTGAAGGATTCTGTTTGAAAGGATTAATTTTACTTAAAAACATACCTACCTATGTAAGTAAACTACTTTTTTATAAGAAAAAATAAGCTAAAAACATATTAAAATAAAAAAAAAACTGTATAGTAACGCTCCTCTAGGGTGGGTTAGTTTAGTATTATTATAAACTATATAAGAGCTGTTTTGAAAAAAAAATCTGCTACTCATAAATACAGGTAGGCAACTAGTAAATTTTACTTTGTACGTGGGTGGCCAACTAAAAATGGCACTCGGCTATATCTCGAAAAGTAATTGTCGTAAAGACTTACGGTAATAGTTATTTTTGTTACAAGTACCTAAAATGGAGTTTTTCAGGACGAATCATTGCTGTTTCCGGAAGAGGCGTTAGCCGAGTCCGGAATAGCAGATGAGTCCTGAAAAACTTCATTTAGGTACGTGTGACAAACACTATTTTTTGTCATACGCTCCCAAAATTTAATTTTTATATATACGACTTTTGCAATTCTTCAGAACGCCTAAATTTGCAAATTCACCATAATTTTTGAAATCATAATGTACGACAAAGTTAGCTTAGAATTTGATATCGTAGCAACTATTTGACAATTTTGTCATGTCGTTCGAAATTTGACATTTAGACATATTCAGGAATTTTGGAATAGTCCGTAAAAGTTGCCATGACGACTTTTAGGTACTAGGCCTAAAAAGAAGCATTTTACGGACTCAAATGAATCCGTAAAATAGCTATTTTTGGAAGCGTATGACAAAAAAAAATTATTAGTAAAGCGGCCAAGAGAAAATGTTGGAAATTATTTTTAAGTTTCCAAAATGGCCGCCAGGAGGCGTAATAGCTATATTAAATTTTAAAACCCGTTTTTTGAATAATGTTCTTAAATTAATGATAGTAGAATACATTGCCATTTTAAAGCCGAGATAAATTTAATTCTTTTCTGTTAAACACTTTTTGTTCTATCCGTTAAAGGAAAGTGGTGGGGGTGTTCGAACATTTTCGGAAATAAATGTGTTAAAAGGGACTTTCCTTAGGCTATCAACCGTGCCTTGGGCGGGGTGATTGCGATTTCTTACCTGGCTGGTAGAGGACGTTTTCTGACAAAACCGCAAATAAATCAGATTTTCTCATAAAATTTAAATGCAACGATACCACTTTTTTTAAACAAAAGGCAGCCAAATGAGATCCTAATACGCCAGTGAAAACCGTATCTTAATATCTCTTACCTAACCTAAAATATAAGTAAAAGAAATCAAAACTATACTCTATTTCGAAATGGTGCGGAGTAATAAAACCTACTTATAAATGCAAAACGCTAACAGAGTGGTCAAATAAATTTTTGTGATTTCTAAATATTTAGCCACAGCTGTTATAGCCTGCTGTATTATATTTTAACCATTCCACCCTGTTTTGTATGGCAATCCCGCTGCAAACAATAGGCTTTATTAGCAAAGGGGCCATTTTCTACCTGCAGTAGCGTACGTTTGGGTATTTAATTTAAAATACCTGTTTTACCTAAGTACTTTTATTTATTCACTTATTTATGTATATTCAAAAACAGTTAGTATTACTGTAACATTTTATCACATATAATATTTATATAATAAGGTATAAGAATTGCGATTTTGTGTAAACAGTTATGTAGAGAACTATGGTATATCATTTTCGTCGTCAGAAAAATCCGTCGAATCTTCGTCATGTTCCAAGGATATAATTAAAGGCTCTACAATTAGGTCAATTAAATGGTCTAGTTTCCACATTTTTTCTTCTTCTTTTATAACATGCTCAATACACTTACGCCATTTTTCAGAATCGACATTTTTTAAATATTCCTCAAAGATAATTTTAACATTTTTAATTTTAAACGTCGTGTTTCTCCTTGCTACATAACTTTTTACTTGGGCCCAAACAAGTTCAATGGGATTTAATTCGCAATGATACGGAGGCAGACGAAGAATAGTAATATTTCGTTTCTGTGCAATTTTGTCAACTACATACTCGGTGAAACGAGCTTTATTTGAGGACACTATGGACAACAGTTCCTTTTTCACCATACTTTCATCAAATGGTATGTTATTCTGTCTAAACCACTGAATAATATCCGCTTTCTCCATGAATTAGTTGGTATTCTGTCAACTTTTCTGGAATGATAACTCGCATCGTCCATCACTATCAGAGAATTAGGTGGAATGAGATCTAACATTTGTTCAAAATATTCTTCGAACACATCGCCATTCATGTCTTCATGGTAATCGCCAGAATGATTTGACTCAAACATCAACAAACCGCCCTCAACAAAACCATCAACACTTCCAAGGTGTGTAATAATCAGTCGCTTTCCTTTCCCAGATGGTGGTTTTAGTCCGGTGGACCAGCCTTCTAAGAATGCTTGACGAAAACTTGAAATATTTTTGTCTTGCCAAATCTTCCCAACCGTATATCCTTCATTAAGCCATGTTTCGTCCAGATAATAAGTCTTTCTATTCTCACTTCGAAACTGCTTTATCTGTCTTAAGTAATGTCTCCTCCAGCAAATAATTTCATCTTTTTCGATTAGGAGCGATTTTCTGCTTTGTTTTTCCCAGCTGAAATTCATTTGTTTTAAAGTTGTCCACAATTTCTTCCTGCTTATCGTTGGAGACATATTTTGGTCTTGCTTCAAGGCTCCTAAAATTGTGTCGATGGTTGGTATTTCCTTATTAAAATAAAAGGAATGTACTGTTCTTCTAATTATAAGTTTGTAGTCTTCATCGATAGGCACCGTCTTTCTTCCTGAAGATGGTATACAGCGTTACTTTTTCGTTCACACCTTAATTTATATATCGACGTTTTTGAAACACCCGTCATTTGCGAACACATTTCCACCACAGTATCAACGCTATACAGAGGATTTTGATGTTTGAGGGCGTCATATACATTAAGAATAATATTCTTTTCGTTAACAGAAAATGGACATTTGCTCGCTCGTTTCACTGGAGAGAAAACTGAATTAGCCATTTTAATTGAAACTATGAAATGAAACAAACACACAGTGTCTTCTTCGGAAGAACAAATATAACTGAAAAATTACAATTACTTAAACTTTAGGGTATGCATATAAAAAATCGTCAAATTTGAATGTTTACAATAGTAATAAAAAAACCTAAGTGTGATAAATATAATGCCGGGAAAGTCCGAGTATTAGGACAGGTAAACGTTTAAAATATGTACGTATATGTACGTAATTATGTACGCCTATGTATCAGCCATCAGAAAATGATTTATTACTTCGCATCATTTCGAAATAGAGTATAGAAAAAAAATCGGATTTTGAGAGAGTTTTTCGGTGGACCCGTTGCTATTAAATCCTAATTATCTATATTTTAGCACACTATATATTATTTTATTGCTAAAATACCAACATAATATTTAAAATCTCAATAATAACTAATATTCATTCAATATGTGTCCGCACAAAATTCAAACTTATTAAAGAAAGCAAGTATGCTGTAGAAAATTAAATCGCAAAAATTATAATGGCGATACCTAAATGACAATCATATTAAGATTGCAGCTATTTATAGTGTTTGAGATATTTCGGGGGCTTTAGTTGAAAAAAAAATATGAATTTTACACCTGTAGAAGTGTTTGATATGTTTCGTGCTTATTTTCAATGCAATGATAATTATCGATGGCAACGATGCATCGATGTTTTTAAAACTTTATCACGATTTTGAATAAAAAATCTAATTAACTGTTATTTTTAAGGAAAAAAGTTATTACTTGTTTGATAGCGATAAACTGCCTGGTATTCAAAAAAGTCGACTTAAATCACTGAATGACTTTATGATATCTGCCAACGTTATTCGTTTACTAACCCAAGTAGGCTTGACCATTGACAAAAAATATTATTATTTAACAAATGTTTTAATTAAAAAATAACAAATTGGCAACAATAAAATAATATTATCAATAATAACAAATATTAGTTTTCGTTCTGCAAACAAGAAGTATCAGGAGATGTTATGTGTAAGAATTAAAATGCAGATACTTTCGATACCTCTTATTCAGGCGAAATACGAAGAAGATCTTAATTTTACAGTTGTTTTTGACTGTTGCACTCTCTAGCGAGCATTTTGGAAACTCAAAAATACTTTTCAGCGTTTTCCCTTAACCGGTTTTACACAAAGCTCTATGATAACTAGTTTTTGAAATATAGCCGGCCATTCTTAGTTGGCCACCCGATATGAGATATTTTGATGGCCTTATTTGTAAAAAATATATGAACTTTCCACCCGTAGAAAGTTCGTGCTTATTTTCAATGCAACGATAATGTAACTGTTGCCCCTAGCCTATTTAGTTTCATTAAAAAAAAATCGAATTTTGTGTGGACAGAAGGGCAATAATCACTCATATTAACTGAATATTAATTATTATCGAGATTTTAAATATAATTTGGTATTTTAGCAGTAAATTAGTAGATGGCGTGGTAATTAGGGTTTAATAACAACGGGTCTTCCGAAAAAATTACCCTAAATCCTATTTTATTTCCGGTTAGGTAAGAGATATCGATATGCGGTTTTCACTGACGTATTAGGCTCTCATT